>JABXWE010009305.1:0-38221 GCA_014611495.1 Limonius californicus | reverse complement strand
ACCGGTCACTGGTCACAATAGGCGGGTGGTCACTATATAGGAAATAAGATACATTAAAAAGATAGGAGTTTGGCAGGGACCGGGAAAAACTGGTCAGCTTAACCAGATGGTCATAATATAGAGGTGGTCACTTTTGCAGGTTCTACTGTAAATACAATTCATGTCTGTCAAAAAACAAGATAATTTTTTGTTGTTCCAGGTTAGCATTACAATTTTCAGGAGAGATTGTTTTTCTTATTTTATAGCAGCCAGAGTACTAATTTTATTTATTTTTACCATGCCATCAAGGCAGGCAAGATTGAACTTTTCAACGATGCTAAATTTTTATGTTTCATTATAACAATGCTTTGTGTTGCATCTCAAAATTATTAAAAATTTAAATTATACAGAACTGTAGTTTAGATTGTCTAGAATTACAAAAAGGAATAAAAAAAATATACAACTTAAAAATTGATCAACTCAGTTTTTAATTCTGAATATTTTGGAAAAACAAGACCATTACTAAACTGTCTTCATAAAGTGCATCTTTTCTCGTACTTAATAGAAGTTGTATTCCTTACTGTTACTCAAGTCGAGGCACCCTGTATAGAAAATATTTTTTAAATGTTACATACGTGGAAAAATGTTGGCTTCTTCATTATCAAATAAATTATGTGTAGGATTCGTTCTGCATAAAAACTTTGTTAATGCTTTCTCCATATCTTTTTTCTGAATAGCATATTTTTCTCTAATCGCTTCATAATCGATAACAGGCTGCTTGTGGGTCTAAAATCAACGACATGAAGTGAAAACTATTGCATTATATTTCATGGGTTTACGTACAGGTGTCCTAATATAAGCATGTGGATCAGGAAACGTAGGTAAATGCTGAGGAATATGATTCGGTAATGACTGTTTCGTTCCAGCTTGTAGCATGTTCATTTGCTTTTGAGGCTGCTGGGGTTGTAAAGCAGGTAAAACTGGATGTTTACTGCTTTTAACATACTGCTGTAAACCACTAAAATCCACACCTACAATATGTAATTAATAATAAATGCGCATAAGATTGTCAAAAGCATAAATACCCATTTCAACGAAACCCAAAATAATGTCTGCTATAACTGGTTCATTTCTTCCAGATAATTCACAATAATTCTTGCTCATTGAACCTATTTCGCACAAAACTAAAATCATAATTAGACCTGCAGGTAAGAAAATTAATGTATTACAGAAAGAATCTTACAACATTGTAGCATTTCAGTTAGGGTTCCTAAGGTATCTCGGTCAGATGTATCAACACCTAATTCTAATAAAATACTGGAAATGGCTACTGTTAGCATTTTTCTATAACAGTTCTGTTGTTGCTCCATTTTTGCTTTGGGGCCACTTTTTTGAAGTGCTATATTACAACTTTAACCTCTGTTTTTCTCCACAGCACAACCTAACCAAAACCAAAACAAAATCCTAAACAACTACTGCTGACTACTACGTTCGGTAATGCTCAAGTAAAATGGCTGCGTTCAGCCGACACAGCAACTCTCCAATGCCGGAGTTGTGTATATTCCCTGTGTCGGACCAAATACTTTAATATATTAATACAGGAAACTCATATAAGTTTAGCATATGGAGTATTACTCCATAGTTTAGTATTATGAAATGTGGGACATTGATAGTGGCGTCATCTAAGCAGTTCGGTGAGCAAGTTTCAGTAAATTTGGATAATAAATTTACAGATCACTGTTTTAAATTCATGATAATAAATAAAAACCTAACCCTACAAAATGTTATAAATTAACCACTTATTTAAACTTACTAAGTAAAGTAAAATATCATAATTATCAAATATTATTAATTAAATAAGGTTTTTACTATAATAAAGTAAATGGCATTTGCTTTAAATGTGCGACAAATGTTTTCGACAGCTGCCAAATACAAATCTTAGTGGCCCACCAAGCCGCACGGAGCGCTGCAGTCAGTGTCATGAGATTTGCGGCGAAGTTTCCTATAATACATATATTAAAGTATTTGGTCGGACTAAGCTCCTTGTTTTCTGAACGGGTACTGAGCTGACAAGTGTTTTTATGCAAAAACAAGATTACTGCAACACGACTTTATTTTTAATGTTGACAACTGTAAGAAGTAACTTAACTTCAACATAACAACATAAAGTTGAATTTAACATTATTCTTTACCAATACATTAACTCCCCCCTTAGAATTATCACTCATCTTGAAAACTTGAAAATATTTTGCATAAAACTTGAAACATTTAAAACAAACACGTAGATATTGTAAGTTATAATAAAGCGGTGACGGCCGTTAACGAAAGTCAGCGTGTTTCAATTGCGTTGATATTTATTTATACAGCATCTGCGCAACGGATGCAACTCAACGTACCTATCCGTTTAGACGTTATTAGTTACACAATGGGCTGTAGATATGTATAAAAGGAAGTAAAAGCTTTTACTAGTCATTTCACAAGGAAATGCTTCGAATGGATGCATAAAATAAACGTAAATACTCGATTAAAAAGTACATATGTACAGTAGAACCTGCAAAAGTGACCACCTCTATATTATGACCATCTGGTTAAGCTGACCAGTTTTTCCCGGTCCCTGCCAAACTCCTATCTTTTTAATGTATCTTATTTCCTATATAGTGACCACCCGCCTATTGTGACCAGTGACCGGTACCAACAAGTATATACATTTAAAATCTCTCTCCTTAATGTGACCAGTTCAACTATCTTTCCAAAATTCCAAGTAGGATATTGCAATTAGTATACAATAAACCACCTGCAACATCTGCTTACCATTTTAAGTTGTAAATCTTATACATACAACAGAGCACTTAAAGAAATTTTTTCTTGTTGAAACCTGGCATTCCTCAATACAATTAAAATGCAGGATTTTACGTCATTGGTACATTACAATCTTAATGATGGAGTTTTCTGAAAAATGCTTGTAACAATTCACTCTTGGGGTAGCTCTAGTTAAAGATTAGAATGTTATGAACGTTAATCCTTGCATACTTATTTAAAGGTCCCTCCAGTCAGAAATCATTGAGTTTTTAATTTGACGTTCTGCGAGTAAAGTGCTAAAATGTCTGTGAACATTCATCTTAAAGTGTTAGTTTATCAGATTCCAGCAATTCGTGGAACGGCCAGTAAACCTTGTCCCTTGAAAATTGTTAAGTAATAAACTGCATTTAATGGAGATATTGGCTCCAATTTATCAAGCAAATGGGAAAATAAGTGAACTAATTTGTGAAAAACGATTAAAAAGTAGTAAACAAAGAACTT
The DNA here is from genome assembly GCA_014611495.1 of Limonius californicus. Taxonomy (NCBI): domain Eukaryota; kingdom Metazoa; phylum Arthropoda; class Insecta; order Coleoptera; family Elateridae; genus Limonius; species Limonius californicus. The sequence goes on along the minus strand of JABXWE010009305.1, from coordinate 34,942 downwards.
TGGAAAATTTTTTAAAACAATAGTTAACAGTTATGTTGTGTAAGAGTATGTATGTAGCACTCGGACAAATAAACTATTTGATGTAGCAGTAGTAGCCCCTACGTCTATACATACATATGTATGTACATATTTATGTCAACACGTTTATGTAATTCAGTAAGTATATGTATCACTATCTATAAGTTTATCGTTTTATTTTGGGTGTATCAGAAAAATCGAATGAGCTACTAGGAATTGAATTTTCTATAAACTGACCACCTGCTTAAAGTGACCATTTTGTACCAGTCCCTTGGGTGGTCACTTTAGACAGGTTCTACTGTATATGCTTTTTCATTCAATTTTACGGCTTATGAAACCCGTAGGAGAGTCTAACGCGGTTAAATTGCAGCAAAATTGCTAATTTAATGCTGACGGTCATTTAAACAAGACGCTATACCTTTTAGATATCTATTTATGACCAAAAAACAAAAAAGATGTTTCGGGATAATATCAACAATGTAAAATATGGTTTATTTCTTGCAAAAGGCTTATGGAAAAATCCAGTGTTTTTGTATTTTTTAGTGTTTAATCCGGATTAGTTATCCTAATTGAAAGATAAAAATCCAATAACCTGGATCCGACAGATGAAGCATGTGGTGGAAGTGGTAGCAAGAACGAAATGGCAATGGGCGAGTTACGTTGATAGGATGGACGATGAAAGGAGAACGAAGAAAACAGCTGGATGCAGACCGAGGACTGGATGAAGAAGTGTAGGGCTTCCGATAACTAGATAGTACGGTGGTATTAGGAAAATAGCTACTGAAAGATGGATAACAACAGCACAAGATAGAACCAATGGAACGAGCTAAAAAAGGCATATGCCCATATGTTAACGAAACATGCTGAATAAAGAAGCAGCTATTCTAATTACCGTGTTAATAATTATTCTAAACTAAAATAATAAGATAGTAACTGCTGTAGTTGGGTGATCATATAATTTACTTAACAATAGATAACTCTTACGATGTTTAATATTATCAGAAACTGTTATGGTGAAAGCTAAACGTTTGTACACCCGAATATGTATAAAGGACATTAAATAGTTTTTTTTACATTGTGGAAATCTGTGAATTTACAACTCTGCCTCGTGACAATACATTATTTGTAATTTTGCTTTAGTGCTTTATTATACATTTTTTCTTTAAATATTTTCCAGAATATATGTTCGTTTTCCAAACATTTAGCAGGTGGTCGTCATTTTTGTTGAGCCTTCTTATATGTTTTTAATTTGGAGTTTATATATATATATATATATATATAGGGAATTTTTCTTTTTAGTATACATTGCCTCTGTATACTTTTAAAAGAAACGAGTCAATTTCGCCTATTGTGTATGCAACCAACTATACCGACAACAAAAAAACATCAGTGAGAGGCGACAGTGTATTGCGGAGAACGAGCCTGACAGACAGAAGCCTTAATTCGACAGATTTAACCAAAATATGGTCCGAAGCTACTGGTGTAAGTGTATGCGCTTCTACTGTAAAACGGAGCCGTTTTAAATCTGGACTTACGGGCTGCAGATCCAGCAAGAAACCCCTCCTATCAGAAAAACTGTTATCGGTATTTTTCGCAGTAGCATCCCGGAAATCTGGTAGGTGTAGTTGGTTGCCTACGATTCCTTTTTGCCGCCAACTTTGATTCAAGCTTTTTGAGTTCCTGTAGTTCTGGGAAATTTGAGAGAAATTCTTTTGAAGTTGTAGATGGATTTTGAATTGTGTGGGTGGAATTTCCTGAAGTGTGGATGTCAGACGGAACTTTCTCTTGAGTTATTGGCCGTGCAAGTTGTGGGTTGCTGGTAAACGTGTGGGAAGTGATTTAAAATAGTGGAATCTTCATGCGTCGTGGACTATTTAAATCATCCTTTCCTACAGAAGAATTTAGTTATTTTGCTGTTTTACTAAATTAGGATTGGGTCTAGCCCAGATTAATTAAACACTTTACCAGAAAATTCATACGTTACCCGCCTCATGCTCTGTGGAGTCTCGTGGGACGATTTTCCGACCAACCAGCCTATTTCGTTCACCTGTAGCTTTCGGTTTCTACGTGCTATACAAAGTTGGAGACAATCCGCCGCCGAAGGGAAGGTTCGAGCTTCTGGGCAACTTTCGAATACGTTGTCGAAAGATGCCTACATGAGCTTATAGTCCACCCTGATGCGATCTACTATCGGATTCTCCATAATCGTGTTCAGAAGGCTCCAGGAACAACACAGCGAATAATAGAAGGTCTGATTCCTAATTTACTTTGTTATAATCTATCTTCGTACGACCATATGCAGGGAGCTCCTGTGCCAGTTAAATTCAGCTAGGCATGTTTCAGACTCAACGGGAAAGCCCGTACTGTGTATATTTTGCATTGTAACTTTTTGGTATCTACCGATTTGAACATTATTATGCATTACGGAAAAAACATAAAAAATATTTGAAAAAAATGGATTCTTATACTGTTGTGTATGGTCTTCTTTATTATATGGAGCGGAAGCATGGACATTAAAAAACATTATGTACAAATAGAGGCCTTTGAAATATGTGCATACCTTGGACAAGTCGGATATCAAATGAAGAAGTATTTCGAGTAATGAAGATTGATCGATAGTAACTAAAAACGATAAAGAAAAGGAAAACTATGTATCTGGGTCACATACTCCGTGGACCAAAATATACTCTCCTACAGTAATAATAGTAGGGAAAATCGAAGGGTAGCGGGGAATAGATAGAAGAAGAATGTCATGGTTCCAGAATATTAAGAAATGGACTGAAATGGACTTTGAAGAGCTTCTGCATATGGCAGCCGACAGAGAAAAGTTCAAAGAAGTTATCGCCAAACTCTGAAGTCATAGATGGCACCCGAGGAAGAAAAACTCCCTGCATGTTAGAAATAATTAAGTAACGTTTGGGATACACCTGCTTTATTATTTTACTCTGACAGATATCAGTGCAACACTACATTCGTATTAAACAGACAAAGTTTTTCATTTGAGGCTATTCATATGAGATACAACATATACTCTACCAATATTTTCCATTATTGTCTAAAAATAAAACTCATTTTTACGGCTACTGTTTATAAAAATTTATTATGCGTTGCGCTTCTCGATAGCCTGTTTCTATTGCTCCAGGGACAGTAGAATAGTAGATGGGATGTGTAGCTTCTCCAGCAAATAACAAAGTGTGTTTACCACTACTTGATCTTAGAGGTTGTGCTAAACGAATTTCTGCAGATACTTCTCTACTTCGGGCTTTTACCGTTTGGTAAGAATCTGTTCCCCGAAAATGACGACTTGAATACCAATTATGGCTAGAAAATAGATACATATAAGTAAATGTCGTAAGTTGCTTTGTAATTCTGAATGCTATTTCAAGTAATATACAGTGCATGCCACATAACTTGTAGCTTTTGAGAACTACAATCCAATAAGTGTGCGCTATATTCGAGCAACAAGTTGTAAAGCCCGTCCCATTTATGTACAGGGTATCCCATGATCTAAGAGCCATAACTTAAAGAATATTATTGAAGTAATTTATAGTATAAAGTGTTTAATAAACAAACGAGGATGGTTCATCAACTATTGTCCCTAACATAGACAATGACAGACAAATTAATATTTTTTTTCTGGAAAAGTTAGTTATTGACATTAATACGTTGTAAGTATGAAAGTTATACATTTAATATTACTGTGAGTCTGGTAATTTGTTGAGATGGAAAAATTCGAAACAGGGGCTGTGATAAAATACCTTTTCAAGAAGGGTTCACCGCTGGAAATTTATAATGACATGTCCGTAATGTCGGGTGATTCTATTCCGTCATATCAAGTAATTAAGAATTAGGAAGGAAGTCGTGTCAACATGCCCCAGGTGCTGGGCCACCAAAAACTTTTGTCACCCAAGAAAATATTGCCATTAGTCATAGGAAAAAGTTCGTGGAACTTGCCCTTTTGCAGTTGGAGGTTGAAATAGAGGTAGGTTGAAGTATAGACACATAGTCAGGTTCACAATTAACTTCCTGCAGATCTGCAACAACATGGCCAACATTTTCTTGATGACCAAACCGACAGACTGGACAACCCAGCAAGTGAACAGAGCACTCACAATACAGATTCCGAACAGTCTCATACTACAGATTCTGAAATAATGGACGAAGATGACTCTCTTCGAAATGTTCCTATATACGGAAGACATAGTAAAAGAATGGCTGAAACAAGTTCCTACTGTTGCCGGCCGACCTACAAGACACAATTTAGTAAACGACCTTCCGTGCATGAAGCCTATTGCAACAAATAGTAAGTCTGCTTTGGACTGTTGGAAATTGCTCTTTCCAGACGCGGCAATTCAAGAACTTGTGAACTATACCAAGAGCTATTAGCAACTGATTCGTGAAAATTATGCTCGACCAAGGGATTATTCCGTCACAGGCTTTGATGAAACAAGAGCCCTTCTTCATCTTCTTCTTTATCTAGCCGGGGTGAGTTCCAAGTGACTGTATCGGCCGGAAAGATAATGGCAACAGTGTCTTGGAATATGAGAAGAGTTCTCCTTGTTGATTGTATACCACGTGGACATACAATAACAGGATACTATCACCGCTCACAAGAGCTGTGTTTCTATGGCTGCTATAGACAATGCTTGATTTGAAATTTTAGAACAACCCCCATATTCACCAGATCTGGCCCCCAGTAACTTTCACCTGTTCCCAAATTAATAGAACATTTTCGGGAAACTCATTTTTCGGACGATGGGGGCGTGATGGCTGTTGTGAATGAGTGGTTAAGAGTTTTTTCTAAAGGTATTCAAGCTCTGCATCGTCGTTATACTACTAAGTGTATTAACCTTTTAGGGGATTATATTGAGAAATGAGGTTGTTTCAAATGTCTAAAGCACTTCCTTCTACATCACGTTCAAAAATGCTTCCTACGAGAACTACATCCATAGAAACGGGAAGAACTGAAATGTAAGAAACACATTACATCCTATTAGATTATGGATTGGTAGTATTTTTCTTACTAACTGACAACTGTTATGTCTACATTTTCTTATTAAAGTTAGTGAAATATCTTGTTCGGCGAAGAATACGTCGATATTTATTACATTGTACATGTACATGTAATAAAAATAATTGAAACATAGGCAACTATAAAATATCATAGGCGATTTTCTAATTGCAGACTACCAGATCGGCGTATCTTCAGAAGAGTTCACCGATTTGTAACAGAAACCTGATCGTTTCCTAAAGCTACCTTTGAACCTGAACCAGATAACGTTTATCAGGAAGAAATGATATTGGAGATGGTTAAACGCAGTTCATCCACTATGTGCAAAGAATATCTTATCCTGCAGGTGTTACATGAGTGAAGGTGTGTAGACCTTACATAATTTTGACTTATACCCATATCATCTCCAGTGAATTCAGGCTTGTAACCAATGAATTTAGATTTGTGGGTGCAGTTCTGGTTTGTTTCTTTTTCTTCTCCACATCTTTCGTTGTAACTACTTCCTTGAAATACTCTCCCATCTCTCTATAATTTTTTCTTCTTTCGGTATGAGTTCACCTTTCACCTTCGGTTTTAAAAATCTCAGAGAATTGCACTTCTTTTTCCTGTTACTTTTCATTATTTTATAAAACTGTTTAATCTTATTTCCTCTATATTCCTATCGAATTCTTCCCACGTGATTTCTTTGGCTTGCTTTACTGTTTCGTTTGGTCTTCCCTTTTGGGTTTTATATGCGTCACAGTTCTCCTAGTTTCTTGTACATAAATATTTTGTCCATAATATTTTCTTCTTCCTTATGGCTTCCTTGACCTCTTCGCGCCACCACGCGCCCGCTTCTACTCTGTTTTGTTGTCCCACATGCTTTAGTTGCCGTATTTTTAACCATCTATTTGAAAAGGTTTCATGTCCCTTCTAAATCTTGATTTACATCATGCTTACTGTTTAGTTGAATTTAATCGCTTATAATTTCCAGAAATAACTTTTGTATTTCTTTATTCCTTAATTTGTACACTCTAATTTTTTCCTTGTACTGTTAATCTTTTTTCCTTCCTTCTTCTCTTTTTCAGTTTTCCATTTTAGCGTGCTTTCCTCCAAATAATGATCTGATCCTATCTCTAACCTTTTTCTATTTTACATTACTTGCTTTGGTTCAGGTTTTTTTTAATTTTGATAAGGTCTATAATTGATCTCTCTTTATTTTGGTTCTTCCTGGGTATATATTTTTTTAAGTTATATTTTATTTTTGGAGCACTTCAACATCTATGGTCACTAGTACTCCGGTACATGAACTACAATTTACGGAGGTGGTTGCTGTTTATTTGTCTTTTCCAAATTTCCCAATCACATTTCCAGGCTGGCTTGCTATTCTTACTTTGAAATCACCTACTAATAATATATTATCGTTTGCATTATTTATGGTTTCTATGAGTATCTCGTGAAATTTATCCTTGTTATCGCCACTATCATCATCACTAGGTCCATACATTATTATCAGTGTTATCAATTCAACCTCAACACCTCTGGGTAAAAAAGTACCGGCAAAGAAGAAGAAGAAGAAGGATGTTGTGTCCTTGGCTCATTAAACATAATTATCTTCTTAAAAACGTTTTAATCGCTGATGAAGCTACCTCCAGTAGAGATGGTATCAGTAATACCCAAAATACACATTGCTGGTCCATTGACACTCAACAAAAATTTTCATATCGATTTTTGACAAACATTTGATGTGGAATTATTAACAAACAACTTGTCGGTCATTTTGTTATAGAAGAACGTTTAACAGGCAGAATTTATCACCTTTTTTTACCCTTTCTGGTGGAGAACGTTCGTCTTCTAAACAGAGTTCAGATTTATTCACAGCAGGCTGGCACACCGACTCGTCTTAGTCTACAGGCAACCGCATATCACTCGTACCATGACTACTGGATAGGAAGGGGTGGTCCAGTTCCTTAGCCTTCTAGGTCACCTGGCCTAACACCCCTCGTCTACTTTGTTTGGGGGTACATGAAGTCAGTAATGTATTTTGAAAAATGTTACAACAGAGATGAACTTGCAAACCGAATTATGGATGTTGTAGGGCAAATAAGAAATCCTCTTGCCATTGCGGAGCGAACCGTTAGATCAATTTTATGCAAGACCAGACTTTATATTGAAGCTGCTGGAGATACTTTTGAACAGAAATTGTAAATACATTATTAAGTAAACAACTTAAATATTTTTTACATTTCAGCACTGCAACTTTAAATGGTTGCAGCTTTGGTCATGTCTGGACATATGTTCATTAAACAATTTCTACTTTAATTAGCTTCAACAACATGCCCTTAAGATATGGACTTCGAGTCGCGGAAACCTTCTATAAAAGACTTAAGTAGTAATTACCGTAAGATTGCATAAGGTTCGGTTATATCATCAAAATGTCGACCCACAAATTTATTCAAAACGAACATAATTCCTTCTGTAATCAAGGTATCGGAACAGATTTCAATTTTTGGTACAGACTCTCCATGAAATAAAGCAACTAGTATATTGGTACTTTCTTCCAGATAACTCACACTTAGAAGGTCTAACAGCCAAGATTTGTTGTTCTAAAACAGCATTGATTAAATATTTAAAATCAACATGCCTATAATATACCAACCACATGAGGTCCATGAGGAAACTCCTTCTCTAAAAGCTGCACGTCCTTATCGGCCCAAACAAAAGTAAAATCTGTAAAATTGGTACTTGGCCACCACCTGGTTGGAAACTGAAGGAACACCTTTACGAACGCACCTACCCCGAGGTCTTCAATGGCATTCACTTTATTTATTGGTAAGGGAGGATGAAACAGCATTTTATGCTGCTCCTTCAAGACACCCAAAGATGGTGTAAAAATAACATGGTCAGCAATATAAGTCGAATCATCTAAACATTTAACAGCTACCCCTTGATGGTATTCGGAACTATTATCCCATACAATTTCAACTACTTCCTTATTTAAAAGAATGTTTCCTTGTATAGGGTTTTCTGGATGTGGATACATCTTCATTAGAATTTCTAGTATAGAGCTAAATCCTAATCCTTTCCAACTGAAGATGTCAAGATCTTCATCTTCCTTAAAATCGCTCTTGACTGATTCATCAAATGCGGAAAACCCTCCTTCATAGGATGATAAATGTTTAAGAAAGAAATGCATAAATTCCAATGAAAGCTTTAGTTTTTGTGGATCGTTTTGATATCTTGGTTTAACAGTGTCATTGTACCTAAAAACAGTCAATCCTTGAAGTATATATACAATATATTACTACCACAATGGCCACAATTTTGATCTGGAAGGTCGCATCAGAACTTCATTTAAATGAGAAAAATGAAACCAGATTTTTCATTTTATAATAATGAAATAAAACATTTGAATAAATGTGGAGAAGGAAAAACTTATTGGAAATCAAAACAGAGTACACTTTCCAAATAAAGTAAAAGAAAGAAACGCAGAAAAGAATATTAAAGATAGAGATAATACTAAACAATTTACGAACAAAATTCCGAAAAAAATAAAAAATATATGTAAAAATAGACAAATACACAATATGTAATAATATTTTGGAAAAATGTGAGGCATTAAGATAAAAATAGACATGAAGAAGAAAACGCATGAGAAAAATATAGTAAACAACGAAAAAATGCCGTAGAGGAAGAAAAAAAATTAAACGGCAGAGATAAAAAATAATAAATTGATTCTAAAAGAATAATAAAAAATTAGCAAATACAAAAAGACGGCGGGAAGTGGACGATGGGGGAGGAAGGAGGGAAAAAAACGTTCATGCAGACAAAGAATACAGTAAGAAAAGAAAGGCAGACAGCAAGAGTGTAATAATTTAAGAGGGTAAAAAATTAGAACATAAGAAGAGGAGAAGAAATAGAACGATAGATAATAATAGCTACGTAAACAAAAATTAATAAAACCCGGAGAAAATAAAAAAGTTAACGAAGACACAGACGGCTGAAGAACAGCAAACTTAAAAAATTCAAGAAAAAATAGAAACACAGATGAAAAAAGAGATTTTTTTAATGTATGAAAACATTAGTCTGAGAGGAAAATAGAAAAAGGGAAAACAAAAATAATAAACTTAATGCTCTGTTAAGAAAGAACAAAATGATTAATAATAAAAATTAACGGAGAAAAATATAAAAAACATACAAAAATTAAGTAAACTGAAGAAACAAAGTAAAACTTTAGCACAGATAATTACCAAAAGCAAGATAAACATATGAAGAACATCCTTAAATAAGAGAAACTTAGTAAGACAGTAGATTACTACAGAAAGTACCGAAAATAAAACCAAATTAAGGGGGCGACAAGGAAAAACAAGGAGACGAACAGAAAGATAGAGCCGACAGTGCAAGCATACTGAAAAATTATTAAGAAAGGTTTAAGCGAACAGGCATGTAAAAATTAAACAAAATTATAAAAAAAAACAAATATATAAATAAGAGACGGGGAGAAACTTTCAAAAAGAGGAAAGTCAGAAAAAAACGTGAACAAACACAAAATAATAGTTATTTGTATACTTAGGCCGCGAAATCATTCTTTAACGTACCGAGAGGAAGATTGCCGCCGAGGCCGCTTGCGGCCGAGGCAAGGCAACCTCGAGGACGTTAAAGAATGACGCGGCCGCAGTATACACAACATTTTTTGTGCAATTGTGTAGAATCCTCAATAATTATTGATGAAATTTAAAAAATTATAATTTTGGGCGTAAATAGAAAGACGGGCGGCTTTCATGTTACCATGGAAATGAGATAAATAAAAAATAATTTCTAAAAACTGTCCATTCTCATGTGTCAAAATAAATATGTATGTATGTATGACATTCAGTTTAACGGCCGTCGCTATGACAGCGGCCGCGAAAGTAACTTTTACGGCCGTCGCTAATGACAACGGCCGCGAAATTAAATTTTGCGGCCTGCATGGCGTACGCGAAGTTGTTACTTCGCGTACAATTGCACAAAAAATATTTTAAAATATGAAAGAGAAACAAATAAAACACAAATACAGAAAGATATTTTTTTAAGGATGTATGAAGACATTAGTCTGAGAGGAAAATAGAAAAGGGACAAAGAAAAATAATAAACATAATATTCTGTTAAGAAAGAAGAAAATGATTAATAATAAAAATTACCGGAGAAAAGTATAAAAAGAGAAACATATGAAAATTAAATAAATTGAAGAAAAAAAGCGAAACTTTAGCACAGAAAGAAAAATTTCCAAAAGAATGATAAAAATATGAAGAACATCCGTAAATAAGAGAATCTTAGTAAGTCAGAAGATTACTACAGAAAGTAAAGAAAATAAAACGGAATTAAGGGGGCGACATGGAAAAACAAGCGGCCGGACAGAATGATAGAGCCGACAGTACAAACATAGTGAAAATAATTAAGAAATATTTAAGCGAACAGGCATGTAAAAATTAAATAAAATTTAAAAAAAAATTTTTTTAAAACAAATATATGTACTTATAAATAAGAGACGGGTAGAAACTTTCAAAAAGAGTAGTCAGAAAAACGCGAACAAACACAAAATAAAATATTTTAAAATATGAAAGAGAAAGAAATAAAACAGACAAAAACCTAAAAATACGTAAAAAAAGCAATAGAGGAAATTCGAGAGTGGGGAGGGGGATTAGAGAAAGTCGAGGCAGATAGATACCAACAGAGACAGAGGGCAAGAAACTGATACAGAAATACGCAGATGAAAAAGACAAACAAAAATGAATAAAATACAAAGTTATTTCCGGTTAAAAACAATAGTGTTGGAAAACAATAACCTATTTCAGTTTCTTTACATTAAACAGGGTGGGTTAGCTACTTGTCCCATCCCTATACAAAGTGGTTGAAGCAACCCAACATACGTATATAACAGCATTATTAAATTTTATGTAATATAGAAATGGATTTTCTTAGTTTTTTATTACGACAAATTGCTCTCTTGCTGTGGTAATTTCTAATTAATTGTAACAACGGTCTTCAGACTCGAGCAAACGTGTCGGTTGTAATTGATATACACGTGCCGATTATTCTATTTTGTAAATCAAGCACATTTACCTACTGGGGTTCGGTATACTATTTATTTAAGTATCAGTTACAGCAACTTCTTAGTGGCGATGTATGCACAGCTCCTCTTCTAATCCAATTTCCTCCAAATACATTACTTAAGTAATTTCTAGCAGTCCATCTGCGAGCACAGTTGTAGATCTTTCAACAACCCCGGTATAATGTTTTGTAGAAAATTCAAAAGGTTTAAAACGTTGATTTGCAACTTAGGTAGTGGTTCGAGTTCCGTTCGGACCACTAAACTGCTGTGGACGTTTTTCGAGTCCCAGCCGTCGAATTCAACGGAAAACTACCATGGTACTGCTAAAAATTTCCCAATGAAGTTTCAAATCCTAATAATAAAGGATTGAAAATCGTCAACGCCTGCGAAATTACTCCAACAAGCTTCTCCAGCCCCACCTGCTGGCAACAATGTGCACTGTTAGTATAGATTACTAATTTATTCAATGTGTCCTGTAAAGAATATAATCTAATAAAAAAGTTGTAGTAAATAAAGGTATGACATTCTAAAAAGAAGACGAAAATTCAAGTAACGTTGTGAAATCTAATTTTCATGGAAGAAGTGTGGTCCAATAGTATAGTATATTTGCTATGCCACACCGAAGCTGTGTATTGGTTCTGTGAGCAATATTATTCGATGTTCGCCCCAAGCAGGTTGATAATCTCACAGGAGAGGTTTTTCAACCTTTTCTTGTCAAAATCCATCATCTGCAGTGGTACTTCTTGTCTAAACATTTTTTCAGGCGGTGGGCTTATAGTTGGACACCGCCTGAAAGATAATGTGTGGGCTGCACGCCATTCACCAAACACAAGCAAGAAATTTATCTTCTTGTTAAGTGGAAACCTGCCATGCTATATGAATTTTGGGTTGCATCGCCTACTTTTAAGGAAGACAACTCAGTTGGCCCACCCTGTATATATTATGCATTGTTGAAAAACGAAATATTCATAAATATAGTTCCCCTTTTTCTCATAAGAGGACGTTGAATAACACACTATCACCACCGTACTGTTATACATAAGAAAATAAAATTTATATAGAGAAGTGAAGTTTTCGATGCCCACCATTGGCATCTCGGAAACGATAAGAGATACGAGGTCGGTTAAATTAGAAGAAAACTGTGCTTTTTATGGCAATTGAGAATCTAACAAATCCTGAATATTTTGATTCGTTCTTAATTTATCAAGAAAAAATGACAAATTGTGATTTTAGAAATAAATTATTATCTTTCCTACCATTGACGATATTTCTATCAAACTTGGTAGCTTTATGTTTTTGGTCACTGTGACTTGAATGACATCTTAGATCAAATATGAACCGACCTTTATTAATAACTTTAGATTGAATTATTATTACATTAAATGAACGAGGACGTGTATCTAACCAGTTGCACACGAACTGCTCCACTTGGTCATCATCGTCGAAACGTGCTCCTCCCAGCGCATCTTTAAGTAGACCAAACATATGGTAATCACAGGGTGAAAGATCTGGACTGTATGAAAGATCTGGACTGTATGAAGGCTGTTCAACGACAGTCCAATGCATTTCAGCTAGTTTTTCTTACGTTAGGGCAGCGGTATGCGGTCGGGCGTTGTCGTGCAGGAGCAACACCTGTCGTATGGGACATCCAACCCGTTTGAGCCGGTAAGCTGCTCGAATACGCTGCAAAATGTTACAATAGTAAGCAGCATTCATGGTTCGCCTATCGTGAAGAAAATCCACCAACAAAACACTTCTATAATCCCAAAACACTGTCGCCAAATCTTTACCAGCAGACAAACGAGTTTTCGCCTTTACCGGGCAATTTTAACCTTTTTGTCTCCACTCCTTACTTTCCCGTTTGGACTCCAATGTATAATGGTGCACCCAATTCTCATCACAGGTCACTATACAATGCAAAAACATCTCCCCTTCCACTTCATAACGTGCCAGTAGCCTTCGAGAAATTTCAACACGAACAGCTCGTTGATCTTCATTCAAGAGTCTGGGAACCCATCTTGCCGAAAGTGAAAGTGAAGCTTTGTCCTAATGATGGATTGGACACTACCATTAGCTTATTCCCGCTGTTTTCTGAATTTCAGCTAGGGTCTGGGCATCGATGTTTTCCTGAGTGGTGCTTGTTTTTGAACGGCGTTGGTGCGTCCTGTTTTACACGGCATTTCGTCCTCCTCGAAACTATTTGTGCCGAAATTTCACTTGTGTCTTAGACAATGATTCCCCATATTGATTATGCAATCTTCGCTAAATTTCAGTGGGACCAACATTTTCGTTCGTAAAAAATTTCACGACGATGCGTTGCGCAACCGAATACTTCCCTCGCTCATCGCAAGAACAATTAACTGAGCGGAGCTGTACGCCAGATGGCGACGTGACCTAACGTATCAGACTATCGCCTTTCACCACACAACTATTTATCTATCTCGCGTGTGTTTGTTACCCGCAGGACGGAAGGGTCGGTTCATATTTGATCCACCCTCGCAGAATTCAAGCTGCGATAGTAAACTTTTTTATATCGTATGGCCGTCATATTGGATTATTACCCCATCGGATAGATTAGAATATTAGCTTTTCAAATTGGTAACCAACACAACCTTTTTCTTTCAAAAAACTTGTAGTAAATTGAAAATTTATGTAAATAATTTATGAAATCGCTTTGGCTTCGAAAATAATCGAAACAATAATTAAGTGACAGGTTGTATTGCTAATTGCCATTTAAACTCCTTAAATACTGAAAAAACTTATTGGTCTAACGATAACAGGATGACAAATTAAAAAACACTATGACTATTTTAATTGTTCGAAGTATTTATCTGCTTGGATAGTCTGTCTCGGAATGGAGTCGGAGGCTTTTCCGGTTTTGAGGCGAAAATGACAATTATTTTCAGTCGGAAAATTACATTGCCTCACAGGAATAATCCATAGGCGTTAAGCAGGGCCAACGAACAGAGCCGAACGTACTAGACCATGAATATAGAAAACGTGCATCTACATAATCTTGAACAATGCGGGCGTTGTGATGACCAGCTCCATCTTGCTGATGCCACTTATTCTTTTGAAGGGTTACCAATGGAAATTCGTCTAGCATATCTCCTAACTTTTTTTGAAAACATTGCAAATATCCAGGCCCCAGAACCGCATTATCTACCAGGCTTGTTCAACTAAAACCCATCTTTGATCAACTTAGCTTTGAAAACAAATGCAATAATTCAAATGACGTTTGCTAATGTTGAATTTGATTCTGACTTTGAAAACTTCGATTTTGAAATGGCGGTTATTGTTGAAAATCCGTCCAAGTTAGATCAGCGTGCGGCCCTACAACTTTTATGCGCTGAGGGTGTGCAGCAATTGCAGATTCATACGCGAATGCAAGCAGTGTATGGAAATGCATGTATTGCGTACCCAACTGTGAAGGAATGCTGCCGAAAATTTAAGAATGGAAAAGAGGGGACTGTGGATAAGCCGCAACCAAGTGCACGGGGTACTGCATTAACAGAAAACAATATGGCGTGTGTGGGAGGCCTTATTAGAGAAAATCGTCGAACATCAATTAGAAAATTTCAGGAATTGTTGGTGCCAATGTAGGATTTGTCCATAGTATTGTTCATAATCTGCGTTACAGCAAAGTTTATTTGCAATGGTTTCCTCGTCTCTTGTCTAATGAACAAAAATGCTTGCGAATGGGTTTATCTCTGCAACACCTTGCAGACTATAGGCAAAATGGTGATGACTTTCTTCAATAGTTGCTGGTGATGAAACTTGGTGCCATTACTACGAGCCATCCAGTAAGTTATCGTCGATGCAGTGGAAACATTCGAGTTCACCACCACCGAAGAAGTTTAAAGCACAGCCTTCTGCAGGCAAGGTGATGTTAACATTCTTTTTGGACCATGAAGGACCCTTGTTGATAGAGTTTAAGGAACCTGGAGTAAATGTCAACACAAATCTGTACAATGAAACTTTGAATAAGCTTTATCAAGCAAAAAGACGGAAACGTCCAGGAAAACTTACATGTGGGGTCATTTTGCTAATGTGGTAAAAGAAAATCTTCAAATGGAGGATTTTAGAGTATCCGCCCTATAGCCCCCATCTATCAGCTTGCGATTTTCATATTTTTGGACGGCTAAAAAAGGAGTTAAAAGGTCGGCATTTTGAGTCTGACGCAGAAGTGCAGATAACTGTGGAAGACTTCTTCAATCAGCAGCCACAAGAATTCTATGAGCAGGGTATACATCGATTAGTAAAACAATGGGATAGGTGCCTTAACTGTGACGGTAGTTATTTGAAATCAAATTTTTATGAAGCAAAGATGGGTTTCAATAGAACACACCTCGTAAAAGGCCAACCCAAACGTTCAAAAAATGTCGAACTTGCGGCATAGTGTCTTGTTAAACCGGGATTCCCTGTTGCATAGTGATGAAGATTTTTCCTGATAAACATTCCCGAATTTTTAAATAAAGACTCATCAGTCAATAGTATCTTTCTGAAAAAATGTGGATCTTGCTGCAGTATTTAACGAAATCAATAACAAACGTCCAATCTTTTATTATCATCACCAGGATGAAGAGTGTGTACAGGTGTGAATATATAATCATGGTACTTATGTTTTTTTATAATTTTCCTCACAAATGAATCAAAAATACCACACTCTTGAGAAATTCTTCGGCTGGAATTTGCTGAATCAATCGCTAATTGAGCAAGCACTTTCACTTCATTAGCAATAATTCTTTTTCTATACGGCCCTCGCGGACTCTTAGTCCGCCATAAACAGCCAAATTTCTTGTAATCCTTGTGTATATTGTTCGGTGGGGTATCTGTCTCTCTGGATACAAATTTTCATAATTTTCAGACGCTAAATCGGAATTTCCATTGCTCTGAATGTAGACATCACATATATCCTGCTTTTCTTCATCGGTGAACATCTTGAAAATAACAAAACACAATAAACAAACTCTATGTACACCACTTAAATGCAATCTGTCTATTTTGTTATTAATATAAATTATTTGTTACCTGTCCGTTTCAATTATTTTATAAGCGGGGCGCACTTTGAAAATTTAAATAATCATCTGTTGTTTTTGCACTTGTTATCTTGTTATCGTTAGACCAATAAACTGTTTACAGGATTTAAGGAGTTTAAATGACAATTAGCAATACAATCTTTCACTTTCATTATTGTTCCAATTGGTTTTTAAGGCCAAAGCAATTTTATAAATTATTTACACAAATTTTCAAATTTCAACTAGTTTTTTTGGAAGAAAAAGGTTACGTTGTTTACCAATTTTAGAAGTTAATTCTTTTGTCCATCCAATGGTGCGATAATAAGAAATATAAAGGTTGACTATCGCAGTTTGAAATCTAGAAGGCCTAGAAAATTTCTGTCAATGTCATTCAACTCACAGTGACTAAAATCATAAAGCTACCAAGTGTGATTGAAATAGTCTCAATGGTAAAGAAAATAATAATTTATTTTCAAAATCACAATTTTTAGTTTTTTCGTGATAAATCAAGAACGATCAAAATATCGAGGATTTGTATTCAGATCCCTAACCACCATAAAAAATTTAATCTCACCGACCTTACCAATTCCGAGATGCCAATGGTGAGCATTGAAAAATTCACCACCCTGTGTACCACCAACCTTCCCATCATATATTCACCCAAGGAAACTTCCTCATTGCCTTTCTTTCCTTCTTCGTAAATGGTATAGTAGAAATCATAAAATTCTTCGTCCTGTTGGGTTTCATTACCATAATCATAAGATGAATGATACAAAGTCATTTTTAACTTCTCAGGTACAAGTAAATTCAAATCTTTAACTAATTCGTAGACAATGTTGTTCTTTCCATAACAAAACTGCGCTCCCAAATCCACTAGGGCCTCTCCAAATTTTACCGTATGAATTCTTCCACCTATCCTTCCTTCCGCTTCTAAAACAGTAATGTTAGTAATGTTGTTTTCGTAAAGTTTTGCTGCCGCTGCAATGCCCGCAGAACCGGCACCGATTATAATAACGCTAGGTACATGGTCACATTTAATTTCTGTAGACATTAATAATACAGCTGTCAAAGCCGAAAGATAGATACGTTTGATTATTAACATTTTAGAGTTTAGTTATAACTATGTGTCATACTACTAGCTTCAATAAAACTTCTGTATGCACTCGAACGGTTGTCTATTAACTTCACTTTAGCACCATGCCAATTTCGAGTAATTTTCTTATTGTAACAATAATAAGTAAATCTAGAGATCACTTTAACAATTATTTACCAGTTGAGTTTTAAATATCTATCATTTTAAATAGTCCTTACCGGATATTAGTGAAGGCTGCCACTAAACTTAATTATACAGTGCGATCGAAAATGATTGAAGAGCATGTGACTTCTTTTTAGTTCCATTATCAGCAGTAAGTTTCGTTTTGTTCGCACAACTTGTTACGATACTTACATTCCCCGAATAAATTGTTTGGGCATTTTACCTGTAAACTGTCATTTTTAATGCTTCCGTTTCAAAATATCCTGTGGTAACGAAAATGCAAATGTTTTACAACAAGTCAATTGAATAACTTACTGCAAACATTCTGTATTCACCGAGACTAGTTCTACTGCGGGATGAGAGTGGGCCATTAAACGTAGATGAAATACAGGGCGCCAGATCCAACACCCACGGTACTGCAGTAATCCCAAAGACCTACCTCAATGAATTCAGATGAGGGTAAACTATTATCTCGAAGCATACATTTATGGGTTCACATCATACAAAACAAAAAGTCATTAAAACAGCAATATAACGTGAATGCTGTAAACAAATCCTGTATATTGTGAATAATACAACAATCATTAAAAATAAATGTTCAATTATCCAGATGGGTAACACCCTACATACATAAATGTCCAATAAATGCTCTAAATGAAGCAATTATTTTACACAACAGTGTCACCAAAAATATAAATTCCAAGAGAATTCGAATTGAGGGAATTAATAATTAAAAACGAAATAATCATTAACTGCAACGCAACCTACCGGACGATCTTACAAAAAAAAATGGGCGGAGCAAACCTTTCCTAGAAGTGGTTCTGGGAATCAGGCATTCTATCTGAAAGTTGCGGCAGGTGGTGGCGGCAAGTAGGAACTTCTAAATGCACCTCAGGTAACGGACCCTGAATCTTAAAGTTATCCAAATGGTGTAGGAGGTCCCTCTCTCGTAGGTTTCGCAGCAGCACAGACAAAGGCAGCAGCTCCACAAAGCTCGATAATAACTCCCATTGACTAATGGTGTTAAACTCCACACATACATGTATACGAAGACGGCCAAGGCATACAAACACTAACGGCTAGAGGAAAAACCGTCTT
Source organism: Limonius californicus (assembly GCA_014611495.1). Classification (NCBI taxonomy): domain Eukaryota; kingdom Metazoa; phylum Arthropoda; class Insecta; order Coleoptera; family Elateridae; genus Limonius; species Limonius californicus. The sequence continues at coordinate 16,472 of JABXWE010009305.1, read as the reverse complement.
ACTGGAGGTCCAAACGGCATGCGGCATGTAACGGAGAATTTGGTAGCAGCGTTGAATTAATCCTGATAATATCCAGTGCAGAAAACGTAAAAATCCAACAAATGGTCTGCAAAACTAACGAATTCTGCATGTAGGTAGAAATGTCCCAAATAAGCCAAAAAACTTGAAACTCAATTGTCGGAACACCTCCTTCACACTAGCAACCAAAGGCACAACCTCTCACAACAAAGCTCTAGAAGGAAGTTTTCGCACAACCACAATTCCGCAAGAATCCCCAAATTGAAACAAAAATTCAAAGAAGTTAAATCCAAGGCCAAAAATCGCGCTCATAAAGAAACAATATGCAACCAACGATACTTTCAAAAGTCGAGGATAGTTAGCAGAAAATTTGGTAGTGTCATCCGGGTAGCGCAGATTGTTTATTGTTTTGCCGCCCATAATCGTCCCACCTTACCAGCCCTCCAGAGATTTTCTTACTACGTTTTCGCCATAAATGTTGAATAACAAGGGCGATAAGACACATCCTTGGCGTACGCCGCGTTGTATGTTAAAAGGTTCAGTGATCTTGTTATCAATTTTGATTATTCCCGTGCTGCTGTTATATAACTGTCTTAATAGTATGACAAGGTGTAGAGGGGTTCTCATGTCCAGTAGCACTTTCCACAGTTGTGGCCAATTCACGCAGTCAAAGGCCTTACTATAGTCGAGAAAGCTTAGATACGTAGCTTCCTGAACTCTCTTGCTTTCTCGACGATTTGCTGTACGTTCACGATCTGCTCTCTGGTACCTTTCCCGCTGTGAAGCTTTTTTTTCAAACATACCGACACAGAAGGAACTGCTGCTACAGGAACCCAAGATGTGTATACTGCGCAAGGGATCATCTAACTGAAAATTGCACGTGGAAAGAAAAAAGAAAAGAGGTTGTATGTTGTAATTGTGGAGAAAATCACCCAGGTAGGGTTTAACATAAGAACAACAAAAACTGTATCCAGCGCTACGATAAAAGAGATCTATGCAGCAAACTGCACAAGTAAACCCGCAATACAGAACACAAGCAAACTATACACAACAAAATATCTCTTACACACAAAGATTAAACAGTAATCAGACACAGCAACCATGGCAAAACAATCAAAAAGTCATTTCAACAGAACGCAAACAACAGGATGATAGAATTAGCCGTTTAGAGCAACTAGTAAGCAAGTTAACTGAAAGGCTAGACTCCATCCTAAACATCATCACTTCTCTCTTAGCGAAGCCTTCTAATGGATAGCTCATTCAAAATCGGTATCTGGAATGCTAACGGCTTGCCACGAAGAAGTCAAAAACGTAAAACATTTTTAATCATCAACAATATAGATAAAATGTTTATTTCCGAGACACATTTTACAAATAAAAGTTACCTCAAGCTTCCTAAATACACTATCTACGACACGCAACACCCAGATGGAACAGCTTATGGGGGTACTGCACTAATTATCAACACAACAATAAAACATAATGTAAACAAAACTATGAGGAAGATTACCTTCAAGCCACTAGTGTCACTGTAGAAGACTGGTTAGGCCTTATCACAGTTGCAGCTAATACTGCCCACCCAAGCATACTATAAAAAAAGAGCAGTACATGCAGTTCTTTAATGTCCTTGGCTATAGATTTATTGCTGGGGGTGACTATAATGCTAAACACCCCAACTCCAAAAGGCCGACAGTTATATTCAGGGATGCAAGAAAACAATCTCATTCCGCTAGCTACTAGAGAACCAAGTTATTGGCCCACCGATCGGAGAAAGGTACCTGACTTAATAGACCTTTGTATAATTAAAGGAACCGCCGCATACTACTTAACCCTTTCCTGCTTAGTGGTATACCACAAATATTTATAACTCTCTTGGTCTTGCTCGGTGGTATATTCTACATACCACCTATCTGATGCCTTCTTGCAAGCGCCCTCTACAGTATAAACGGATAAAAATTCGGAAAGCCGGCTGCGGGTGCCTACTTTCTAATCACTTTATTATATCGTGTTGTTGACAGTTGGTGTTTACAAATCTTTGGTTGGCGAATTGAACCGAAATAAGTAAAGATGACGGCAAGTAAGTACCTAGATATTATTTTGGCAATATATTAGCATGTTCTTATATCCATAATCATAGATGTTTAGACAAAAAGTTGTTTTTAGTCGCTCTTTTATCTGTGGTATTTCAAATATGCCACAAAGCACCAACATCGGCGACAGATTTGTACATCATATTTATTTATATGGTAGAAAAGAACCGTTGGAGTTACAAGGAGTTAGAAATGTTAGATGGGGACGAAGTAGATGCTATATTAGCAGAAATTCCTTTAGATGGAGAACCTGAAGATGAACTTGGTTATGAAGAGGACGATGAAAATGCCACTGCCTCCTTGGATATGGAGGATGATGCAGGGGAAGTTACTGTTGCTACTACACAACATTTATCGGATTCTGAGGATGAAGAAGACAATCTCCCGTTATCTAATCTTGTACAAATGATAAATTTATTTGGAAAAAGCCTCCAACAGTCACCAATACAGCTAATCAAGGTATTCCTTTTGCAGAGATTACCGGACATGGTAATATACCAGATGAGGTTGAATCGCCAATTGATATTTTTGGATGTCTTGTAAGTAAACAAATTATTGAACATTTAGTTTTCCAAACGAACCTTTACGCTACTCAAAGTGGAAAAACATTTGTTCCGGCAACTGCAAAAGAAACCAAAATATTTTTGGCTATAAATATTTTGATGGGTGTGAAAAAACTGCCCAGCTATCGAGATTACTGTTCAGCACAGATGGAGTTGACGGATTCCTACATTTGAACTCTAATGAGTAGCACCCGATTTGATTGGTTCTTAGGAAATTTTCATTTGAATGACAATGTTCTACAACCAAACCGCGGGGATCCTAATTTTGACAAATTATGTAAGTTGCGCCCATTTTTCAATGCTTTATTACATAATTTGCAATTTTTCTATAAAATTCACCAAACAAACTCAATAGACGAATCCATGATTTGTTTCAAAGGCCGTTCGTCGATTCGCCAATATATGCCAAACAAACCTATAAAATAGGGTTACAACGTTTGGACCAGAGCAGATGCCAGTGAATAGATCGACGAATTCCAAATATACACCGGAAAAGTCGGTGAGACTGCAGAGAAACAGTTCGGATCTCGAATTATTACAGATTTGACCAGGTCTTTGGTTGGCAAGCATTATTTTGTATACTTTGATAACTATTTTACATCTCTGCCACTATTGAGACAGTTGCAGAAGGAGAATAATTACGCGACGGGAACTATTCGAAAAGGGAGAAAGGGAATACCTGAAGATTTCAAAGCTGATAGTTGAAGCGTGGTGATTTTGATTGGCGAGTAAGTGTTGATGGCATTTCTTGTGTAAAATGGATGGACAAAAGAATAGTTCTCTTAGCCTCCAATTGCGAGAATCCATTTGAAGCTGACCAAGTAGTTTAGAAAAAGAAGACTGGTGAAACAGAAAACGTTCCCTGCCCGAAAGTTTTGAAAAATTACAATCAAAACATGGGCTTCGTTGACAAAGCAGATATACTAAAGAAAACGTATCAAATAGATAGAAAGAGCAGAAAATGATGGCCACATATATTCTGGCACTTCATCGATGTGAGCGTAGTCAATTCACACATAATGTTTCAGCAACGACGTGGAAACAGCAATGGCATGAGCCTGAAAGAGTTTCGTTTAGCTGTAGTAACAGGATTGGTAGGAGCTGGGAGTGAACCAACGAAAAAGGGAAGACCCAGTTTGCAGCAACAGCATATGAATAATTACAAGCCGATAGTATCCCTTGAGAAAAGATGGCATCAGTCTCAACACATGCCGGTTTATGGCAATTATAGACGATGTGCTCTCTGCAATACCCGAGACCATCAGAAAAAGTTTAAATTGGCGTGTGAAACTTGCGGTGTTGCTTTATGCTTGCCGGATAAAAAAACTGTTTTCGTAGTTTTCATAAAAAATAATATGTATTTGTTCTATGGCTTAGTGGTATGTCTGATGTACCACCGTTTTTCTGTAAAAACTGATGGAATAAAAATTCTGAAAAAATACACCTTATTTTTTGACTTATATGCTATCAGTGTATTTAAAATTATACATGAGAAATGGCTATTTCTAAATACTGCCCACAAAGGATTAAGTATACAGCGATGCCTGGAACTGACATCAGATCACTCCCCTGTGAGTGCTACATTATATGCGCAGATTCTACAAAAACAGAGACCACCTTCACTTCACCATAAACAAAAAACAAGTGGGATATCTTCAGAGGAGTACTGTCTAGTGAAACAAAGATAATATACAGCTCAAGACAAAAGAGGATCTAGAAGCTGCAGTAGAAGACCTAAACAACATAATACAAAAAGCGGCATGGAAGGCAACACCAGAAGATGAAGCATCCTACAAACCAATGAACTGTTCAAGAAATGTCAAAACAAAATATAATGAAAAAGAAAACTAAACAATTAGTGAAAAAAGAAACCTAAGGAAACAATGGTAGCAAACTCGTTTACCACACGACAAAGCCGAACTATATAAATGTATAAAAGAGCAGAAAAAGTTGCTACACGAAGAAAAGAACGAAGCTATCCAAAGGTACCTGGAAGGGTTACCTAATGGCGACGGAGGCAACAGAATATTCGCTATGGAAGGCGACAAAAAAGCTTAAGTAACCACAGGAGCATATCCCACCAATTAGACTGGAGGATGGTAGTTGGGCCAGATCAAATAAAGAAAAAGCAGCAGCGTTTTCTGAACACCTAAGAAAAGTATTTCAACCGTTCCCAAGGGAGATCTCGCAAGGAGAAGAGCAGCAAATACAACAATATCTGAAATCACCAGACCAACTAGAATTACCAATCAAAAACTTTAAGGTAAACGAGTAGTTATTACATTTTTGACTTGACCCTTTTTTATGTAGTGGAATAAAAGTGGATGAACTCCAGTCACTTGGTCACTGTCCTGTTTACCACATCTTATTGCAAGTTTTCCATAAGAGCTCAACACCTTTTGTAGTAAGCTGTTTTAGCATTTCTGCACTCACATTATCTTCACCTGTGCTTCTGTTGTTTTTTAAATAACGGATAGCTTGCTCAACTTCTTCTCTTAGTACGTCAGGTTTCTGTTCAGTTTCCATGATGGATGGAAAATGTACTGATTCTTGGTTGTTTGCTTCGCTTCTGTACACTTTTTCACAGTATTTTCGCCATACCTCCACTACGTCATCTATCTCAGTAACGATTTTCCCCTCTGTGTCTTCTATTTTCCATGGTCTTAGTTTAAATTCCTTCTTTGATGTTCTAAAGGGTTTTTCAATTGGGGCGGGTCGATGTTGGCAGTCTGTGGCGGCCATGTTGTTTTGGTGGCGGCTGTCTAATCTGGTGTTTATTATTCAGTCACTGATGCCAAATCACCATGGCAAGTTACACGATTGAGCAGCACGTCCAAATGATAAAACTTTATTATCAAAATGAGTGTTCGTCAATGCAAACGTTGCGCGCGTTGCTTCCATTTTACGGTGGCCCTTCAAAGTCGACTCTCCAACATTTGGTGGCCAAATTCGAGACAACCGGTAAGGTAAACAATCAGCCAACACCCGTACGTCAAAGGAATGCCAGATCGGTCGAGAACATTGACGCGGTCCGTGAAAGTGTACAGGAGAACCCGAGGCAGTCAATTCCTCGCCGTGTACAAGAACTCGGCCTTTCGCAGACTTCAACTTGGCGAATTTTGCGTCGGGACTTGGGCCTACACCCGTACAAGATGCAACTGACCCAGGAACTCAAAGTTAATGACTATAGACAACGCCGTTTGTTCGCTGACTGGGCTTCGAAGCGTTTGGAAGAGGACCCCAATTTTGGCCGAAAAATCATCTTTAGCGACGAGGCGCATTTTTGGATTAATGGCTATGTTAACAAACAAAATTGCCGTATATGGGACGACGCCAACCAACACGAGGTTCACCAGGTGGCAATGCATCCACAAAAAGTTACTGTTTGGTGCGGATTTTGTGCCGGAGGCGTCATTGGTCCGTACTTTTTTGAAAATGACGTTGGTGAGGCCATCACCATCAACGGCGAGCGCTACAGAACGATGCTAATCGATTTCTTTTGGCCCAAATTGAACGATATGGAGGTAGACGACATGTGGTTCCAGCAGGACGGGGCTACGTGCCACCCAGCAGACGCCACGATGGACATTCTGCATGAACGATTTGAGGGTATGGTTATCTCTTGCAGAGGTGACGTGTATTGGCCACCAAGATCGTACGATTTGACCCCGCTAAACTTTTTCTTGTGGGGCTTCCTGAAGTCGCAGGTCTATGCCAATAAGCCGCAATCGACCGATGCCCTTAAAGCCAACATAACCTATGCCATCGCTCAAATTTAGCCGGATCTATGCGGCAGAGTCATTGAAAATTGGACCACTTGGATCCGTGCCACCGTGAGAAGCCGCGGAGGACATATGAACGATGTTATATACCATACATAATTGCATACATGGGCCCTTCCAATAAAAAAAAATTTCGTTAATACCTCACACACAGCTTGTTTTATTCCATTTCAACATTGACCCGCTCTTATTGGAAAACCCTTTAGAAGAGATTTCGGATTTCATTGGTATTAGCTCCCCTTTCAATTTCTTGACACCTTGTATGTGATAATTTTTGTAACGTCTACATAACCGTTGTATTTCTACGCTCAGTCACCTATATTCGATTCCTCTTCTGTGTTTATGGCTATTTGTCTGAGTCTACCTTTCTTTTACTACGTTCCAAATTTCGTCGCTCATCCATCGTTTGTTTATTGTTTTCTTTTTCCGCTACATAACTAATAAGACGATTTATTATATGCAACCCACAAAAAATAATAACTTGAATCTGGTTTTTTGTTCAAAATATACTAAAACTGGGCCATTGGTGGGGGAAATTACTGTACAAGGAAAATTTCCTGTGGAAGTGATCTATTGTAAACTGTTTCCATGAAGACTATATGGCAGGGGTGGCCCAACTTTTGATCACTACGGGCGACCTGGGTTTTTAAATTATAGACGGCGGTCTACCAACATCTTATGTGTTAAGTGATTAGTAATTTAAAGCCAAAAATAAATTTAACTTTAAAATAAACATAGATAATACTAATACATATTCAATATCAAGTTATTTTAATAAGAGAAAATAATAATTTCTTCTCACAAACTAATTAGTTTATAAAAACAATATGTTCTTTTATTTTCTTATTATTAATGCGAACAATGTTATTGCAACTACATATTAACTATTATTTTTTATGTCGTATCAGAGGACGCGCTGGAAACCTGACATTGCATAATTATTTTCGGCAAGCTTTTCATATTGTGGTTCATATGTAAAAGGTTGCTGCACATCTCCATAAACATGGATATTTTTCTTCACAAAGTAAATTCCAATACTATTTTGAGACGAAGCTCTTCATTTCAAAAATATATCGCATTTTAAGTTAAGGATTTCATTCTCAATTGGTATTTGGTCCACATCCAAAAATTCTTTTAATTTTATTGATATTTCTTCTATGTTTATTTCATCATTGAATGGGCATGATACGAATAATATTATATCCTCTATTTTTGGAATACCTTTAAATTCTTCTATCAAACTCATTTCGCAACAGAGCCATCTTATTAGCAGATTGATCGTATTCATATTTAGTTTTTATCTGTAGATTTAGCTGCCATATTTTCGAATTGTTTTAAATCTCCTCTCCTCAATTGTGCTTCTAGGAATGTAAGTTTCCCCTTGAATGCATTCATGTCGCTAAATATTTCAGTCAGTGTTTTCTTCTTTCCTTGAAGTTGCAAATTTAATTCATTTAGCTTTCTTGTAATGTCAGAGAGAAACACAAGATCACGCACCCACTTATCATCTAACAATTGAGGATATGATTTATTAACAGTTGCCATAAATTCTTTTATTTATGGCAAAAAATCCAGCGAATCGTTTTAAAAACTTAGCACGGCTTAGCCACCTAAGGTTAGTGTGGAATAGTAGTTCCCCGAGATGAGATTCACATTCCTCTAGTAATGCTCTGAATCTGCGTCTTTGCAAACTGCTTCCATGAATAGAATTAACTATTTTGAATGCGAAATTCATCACATCATCTGAATTTAATATTTTTGAGCACAATGTCTGGTGATGGATAACGCAATGGTAGTTGGTAAAACTTGGAATATCATCATCACTTTTACAAAGAGTTATAAATCCATTATGATTCCCAACCATAGAAGGAGCTCCATCAGTCGTAATCGATACTAGTTTATGTATAGGAATTTCTGTTTTAGTAATAAAAGGTTCAAACGAATTATACATAAAATTGTTAGCAGTTCTTCTCTAACAAACATATCTTGGAAACACATTCGAATAAATACACATAGTCAACTCTTGTTTTACCCGTCGGGTTTTAGAAAGAGACTGTCGTCGATAATCGGCTAACTTCGAGATTGTAGCACGTTATCTCTGTCGCACGGCGTGTGAGACGGGCATCAGAGATGTGTCTATGTCTATGTCTAAAGTCAGACAGGCGGGCGACTAGGAATAGTTACGCGGTCGACGCTTTGGCCACCCCTGCTATATGGAATATACACTCCCACTCAAATAGAAACACGTTTTACTTCTTGGCTTTATTTAATACATAACAAAACAATAAATAATAATGTAGACTAGTATAAAATAACTACTACTGTGCCAAGAGTCTAGATGAAACAAACCATACCATGGTACAAGAAGGTCTTACAGTCACAAAGTTATCAATCTCAAATTCATCATGAAATAAAAACAACCATGACCACTACAAATTACAGAGTAAATCGGCACACTATCCTCATCTACAGTTTTCTTAAAACCACGGTATATACCGCAGATAGAACTACTACTGATCTTAGTTCTACAAGATAATCACAACTTCTTTGTTTTCGTTCACTCAATATGTTATAGCATAAACTATTCCACTTCTTCTAATACCATTCATAGTTGGCATGTAAAAGTAAAGGTTAAAAATAATTATTTTTATTATCAAAAATTGTCTATTACTAAAGTGCCGGGCAGGAATAGTATTTGAATCTTTGCTGTTTATTAGCTATTTAAATTAACTATATTTACAGCACGATTATTAAAATTTTAATAAAAGTTAACTATGGCAAATAAGATCAATATCTTAGCTTAATAGATAATATAGAATGTCATCATTTGAATTATTTTCACTCAAAAAGCGGTTAGTTCTCCTACCCTTATCAAAGAGTTTAAAAATCATACTGTATATTACAATACACCTTATTATGATTAACTATATTACATAGATTTTTATCTTTTACTTTTACATTTTATTTAATAAATTAACTGCTCAAAGCAGCATTTATTTTAAAATTAAGATGGAATTATCAGTTTGTCTCTTTGTAGAATAAAAAGTTAATAATTAACTTCAGATGACATTGATATACAGGGTGTCCCATGACGTGAGGTCACGTCACTACTTCACCTACGTGTAGGAGAGGTGAAAAGAAGTCGAAACCAAAGAGTGGTCATTTTCTCTAAATTGATTATTGAAGAAAGTATAGCCTGTTTTAGTTAAATACTGAAGGAACCGAAACAATAAATGATATTAAGTGATATTTGATACAAACTATCTATATTACTATGGAAATGATATTATTTACTTGTATGTTAAACAGTAAAGCACATTAAAGTTGATTTCTCTGCTTGCGCTTATCAACAGTGTTGATAATGGTTACTTTTACCAAAGAATATATTCTTTGCTTTTACAAAGCGAGAGTACGCCGATATCCATTACATGTACGATTTTTGTGACAGAAACTCGGTAGCAACTGCTCGAGAATATGGGTTGAGATTTCCAAATCGGCGACTACGAGACCGACGAGTTTTCCAACCACCTATGTGAACGCGGAACTTTCTCGAAACCGTCGACTGAGTGTCCAATACAGCAAGTACTAGACAATGAGGATAACATACTGCGAGAAATTGATAATAATCTCAGCACCTCTGTTCGCCGTATATCTGCACAAGTTAATGTACCACGAACGCGAGTTTGGAGAACATTAAAACGTCATGGTTCATACCTATTTCATATCCAGCCTGTTCAAGCCCTCTGACCTACAGATTTCGCTAGTTATATGGAATTTTGCCGCTGGGTCATTCAAAATCGAAAACTACATAACAGTATTTTTTACGCCGATGGGAGGAGAAGTTAGTTTCTCCTAAAACAAAAGAGGGGCAGAAGTGAAGTATTATTCCCTAGGGAGATAATGTGACATATTTTCTCCCTAGGGAGTTTGTATTATTGTTTAACAATAAGAAAAGTAGTAGTAGTATGAATGCAAATTTAAGAACTTATTTATTTACATTTACAGTAAATGAAACATTAGCACAATTACTAAAATTACTAATATTAGCTGGAAAATCGCACAATACAGATTTCTAGATTTCGCTGGTAGCAAGTTAAGAATCACTGCAGAAGCAGTATCAACAATTTCTCGAGGTTCTCCCTCGATTTCTTCTTCCATCACCGTTAACAATTTTCAAAGCTGTATTCACAAATGTCAGTTTGTTTATAAGCAATTTCTTTCTGTCACCAAGGTTGTCAAGATACGAATTCCACAAACTACTAATTATTACAGATCGCTTTGACGAAATTTTTATTCTTCCTTAATTTTCGTGTTTTCATCGGCGTAAAAAATAGTATATACACCTCGGGACCGAATGCTATTTTTCCCGCGGTGCTTTGTAGCTCTCGGGCTTCGCCCTCGAGCTACAAAGCGCACCTTAGGAAAAATCTAGCATTTCTGCCCCTTGGCCTATAATGTACTATTATACACGGATGAGGCAACATTTACAAGGAATGGATTAATGAACAGAAGTGAAAAGAGTCATCCTGAAAGAAACAAACCCTAAAAAGACACCCGGATACTACCTGATTTCAGCCAAAGTATTACAGGAAACTACATAAAAATGCCAAAAAATGATTACCTTAATCTACAATGCTGTACTAAGGCTGGGATACTTCCATAATCAATGGAAGTTTGCCCAAATCATCCTAATACCAAAACCTGGAAATCACCAAACTGAAATAACGTCGTGCAGACCAATTAGCCTGCTTCTTATACTCTCAAAGATCTTCGAAAAACTCTTATTAAAACGACTCAAACCAATCATAGAAGACAAGAAATTAATTCCAAAACACCAATTTGGCTTTAGAAATCATCATGGCACAATTGAACAAGTACACAGAATAGTGAACCAAGTAGATAGTGATTCTAGAAGGCAAAAGATATTGTTCTGCTGTCTCCTAGACATTAGTCAGGCATTCGACAAAGTTTGGCACGAAGGTTTATGCTATAAACTTAAAACGAACCTGCCACACCACTTCTATCAAATCTTGAAGTCTTATTTAAACAACAGACATTTCTTAGTCAAATACCAAAATGCGTATACCAGCCTAAACAACATTAATGCAGGAGTGCCTCAAGGAAGCGTCTTGGGTCCCACATTATATCTACTTTTCACCGCAGACCTACCATACACAAGACAAACCACAGTTGCGACCTTTGCGGACGATACCGCAGTGCTAGCATCACATCCTAACCCAGCATCAGCTTCCATAAATCTACAAACGAATTTAAATAAAATCCAATCATGGCTAAAAACATGGAAGATAAAAGCCAACGAAAGTAAATCAGTGCATGTAACCTTTGCAACCAGAACCGACACGTGTCCACCTGTAACACTAAATGGAACTCAAGTCCCACAGACAGAAGAGGTAAAATATCTAGACATACCTGGACCGAAGAATAACATGGCGTAAGCACATATTTACTAAAAGGAAACAACTTGGCATCACATTTAGCCGAATGTATTGGCTCCTAGGGAGGAGGACGCAACTTTCGCTGGAAAACAAGCTTTTTGGTATACAAAACGATAATTAAGCCCATACGGACCAACGGACTACAACTGTGGGGGACTGCCAGTACCTCAAATACCGAAATTCTGCAGATGTTCCAAAGTAAGGTGCTTTGAGTGATCGCGGATGCCCCTTGGTATGTGCCAAACTATGTAATTGAGCGTGATCTGCAAGTTCCCTCCATTCGTGACGAAATTAAAAAACAGTATGTGAAATATCACAACAGACTTGAAATCCATCCTAATGAACTGATTAATAAATTAACAGACATTACCCGGAAAGTTAGGCGGCTGAAACATTTCAAGCCGGCAGACTTAACCCTCTATTGCATTCCCAGGTGGGAAAACAAAACAAAAATATTTACTGCAAACTTCCTACTCGTGTTTTGCGCCGTCTATGCATACAGGTCCCGTCCGGGAACAGTAAGTAAACTTGCAGTATGAGTGGTGGGGCGCAAAGCGCTGCATTTGCCAAATGCAATTATAGTTTTCTCCCGCCCGTCTGCCAAGAGGTTATGTTGCGTGGACAAGTTTTTACAAGTACCTGGATTAGTGAAAATTCGGTAAGTTTTGCCAAACAAAAATTATTTGCCTTTTTATTAGGTGTTGTTAGTGTTGTGTTGTTATGGATAATATAATATTCATTATTTAGTGAAATACGTCGCAAATAATCTGTGTTCCCGCTTGGGAACAATGTGCATAGAATGATTATTCGAAGTACAAGTATGGTACTCTTTTACAGAAAGATGGAAAAACATATACCTCCCAAAGTTTTCTATGGAAGAAATAATCATTATAGATTTAGAGACATTCCATCGGGGAGTGAAGATTCCGAACTCTCTGAGGATGATATTTCTGAGCCATCATCATCTGGACAAAATGTGAATAATGTGAACCCTCTTTCTGGCAACACTGATTCAGATGAAGATTCTGTGGATAATATTCCATTGGCACAAATAGCTGCGACAACATCTAAAAAGCCAGTCGATCGAAAACAGGCGACTCTAAAACAGGCGGCTCTGAAATGGAAAGAATCCAGAACTAAGAAAAAAGAACAACTTCAATTTGTAGGCTCTGAAATACTCCCTGCTCACATACTACAACTCAACAATCCTTACAAGTTGTTTAGCCATTTTTTGTCAGAAGACTTTATGATCAGAATTGTACGAGAGACATGCATATATAGTACTTAAATTCAGCCAAATAAACCACTTACGACGAGTCCAAAGGAAATTAAAAAATTTATAGGAATGTTATTATGGATGTCTATGATTAGACAACCTAATACAAGAAGATATTTTTCCCCACAGACAAGAGTTTCGCAAGTTGTGGATGTAATGCCATTAATCCGATTTGAAAAAATTAAAAAGCTTATACATTTCAACAACAATTTAAAAAACAACCGCAGCATTGATAAAATTTTGCCGCTAATCGCTCAAATACGCGATGCTTGCTTAGAAATACCGATAGAAGAAAGTTTATCATGTGATGAGCAAGGTATTCCTTTCAAGGGACGTTCAACCTTCAAAACTTACAACCCAAAAAAAAACCACAAACGGGGATATAAAATGTGGGTGCTTTCCGGGATTTCTGGATTCTCCTATAACTTTGAACTCTGTGCTGGTAACCAGGGCTATGTAGAAGAGCCAAATTTTGGAGCAGCTAGTAATGTAGTGATCAGAATGAGCAGAAAGATCCCTAATAACATGCACCACAAGCTTTACTATGACAACTACTTTTTAAGCTTACCATTACTCACACACCTGTCAGAAAGAAATATTCATTTTGTTGGTACTGTCCGTCTAAACAGATTAAACAACTACAACGGTATGAAAGAAAAACAAATGAAACAGCAAGGAAAAGGAAGCATGCAGGAACAATCAGTAACATACGAAAATATCAACGTTCATGTAGTTCAATGGTATGACAACAAAGACGTGTCTCTGATTCCAGATTATTGAGGGACTGATCCAGTAGTCAAAGTGAAAAGATTTTTTTGTTCCGGAAGAACAATAAAAGATACTGACTGTCCCAATATAGTTGGGGAATACAATAAGCATATGGGCGGCGTCGATTTCCAAGATTCTCTTTTGGGATTGTATCCAATCAAAGTAAAAAGCAAGAAATGGTACCATAAAATCTTCTATCACATGATCGATGTGGTAGTCATCAATTAATGGTTACTGGACAAAAGAATAAAAAAAACAAGTTGGAAAAGCAGAAGAAATAGTACCATTACTGAAATTCAAAACAATTTTGGCCCAACAATTATGTAACAGTGATACACTTGCTTCCACGCCAAGTCGAAAAGCGGGTAGACCAAGAAGTTCTACTCCGGAACAACCATTGAAGAGAAGATGTATTGAACCGCGACCGAATCAATTTGTTCAAAAAGATCAATTGGGACATTGGCCGGTCTGGACTGAAAATGGAGAACGATGCAAGAAAATAAAATGTCGAGGAAAATCGAGAGTAAATTGTGAAAAATGCAAAATCCATTTATGTTTCCATTCTAAAAGCAATTGTTTCAAAGAATTTCATAGCGACATACGATTTGCTGAAAATATATAACAGTTAAACATATATTTCTGCTATTTACTTACACTTAAGAATGCATAAAAGATTAAATGGTAATTTTTGTTTAAATTTCCAGAAGCAAAAATTAATTCATGCAATAGAGGGTTAACTACTAGATTCAATTAGTCAGATTTAGTATACTGTAAATACCATGTACTCAAAAATAGCTAATTATCAGGTAGTAAGTTGCAAAGAGAAGGATCACAGGATCAATCTCTACATGTCCATATTATTAAGTCACAAAATTTACCTATTGTTCTCCCTTTGAACAGATTGTAAATATTCATGGTAACAAATTAAAAAAAAATGAACAGAAAGAATAGTCTCTCTTGGGATTTGGAGAATCCTCACGAAATCACAGTGTCAAATTGTTAACATAGGTTTTCAGTGAATATCTGGTGTGGAATTATTAATAACATGCTCAATGGTCCGTTCGTTTTTGAGAACCATTTAACCGCCGTCATATTTTAATTTTCTAATCATTTGGGAGGACTGTTGCATGATGTCCCTCTGGCGATTAGACATGGTATGTGGTACCAGCAGAATGGTGCCCCTGAGCACTTTGCGTTACGTGTAAGACAATTTTTAAATCAACGGTTTGAGGGACGTGTAACTGGTAGAGGAGAACAGCACCCCTGGCCCCCAAGATCTCCGGACTTAATTTTTTTGGATTATTATTTGTAGGGCCATATGAAAGATATGGTATACCAAACACCATCAAAGACTCTTGAAGATCTTAGAAGTCGCAGTTTTTAGGCAGCAAAACTAATTCGGAATTGATATGTTATGTAGGACAACCAGATCTCTCTTAAGAAGAGCCAGAATGTGTCTCGAAAGCAACGGTGGCCATTTTGAACAATCTTTATAATTAATTTAAACTAAAATAAAAATAAATATTGGCTTTTCTGAAATTGTAATTATTTAATGAAAAATAATTTAACACTCTGTATTTTGAAAACGGTTTACTTTAGGGCATAACGTTATTAGAATTTTTAACTATATTTGGTCTAAAGATTATGTACACGAAGTAGTGATCCCACGTCGTGGGACACCCTGTATATATAGTTGACTGGTTAACAGCCTTGCGAGTAAATCACATTTAAATACATGTAAAAGTGCCACCCACTAAGATTTATAATAACTTACATGTTGCAATATCAAAGAAATCAGTACCTTTACAATACATAAGAGGCACACACAGTTATATAAAATAACTGAATAAAAATTACAGTACAAATATAGAGGTGCAAGAATTTTACTGAACGTGTAAGTACTAACCTAAAACTCAGAGTGCAAAGTAAATAGTTTTTGCTTAATATAGAAATTTGCGCTAATAGAATTTACTATTATACTTTGACTTTGCATATTTGCTTGATTTACAAAGAGCTAATCGCGGTATGTCAGCAATATTGACCTTGAAACAGCTACAGGCTTACTAAAACTCACCGTCATATCTTTATTTATGTTGCGTGTTTATAAATAAAAGCTTTAACCAAATCATAGCTGACTAAACTTTTTTGTTTTGCTGAACTGATAATATAGTATGTTAACATGAAAACAATTATTGATTCTATATTTCTGTAACAGTTACAATATTTAACTGAGTAGCTTAATCAAGGTGTTTGATCATGATATGAGACAGAGATAGTTAATTAAATATATAATTGACAATAATTAATATCTTTGAATAAAGCAAAACTGGCAAATTACTAAAATTATTTATACAATATATTAGTTCTTATGCAACCAGCCATACATTAAAGCTTCATTTAATTTTTCAAGTACTGTACTAACAGCCAAAAGTGTGTTAATACATATTATTTACACTGTTATGTAATGACACTAAAAATATTTTTAATGAGGTATTTCATGGTAAGGAATATGTCCCACA
>JABXWE010009302.1:0-16971 GCA_014611495.1 Limonius californicus | reverse complement strand
ACACTGTGTAGATCAGTAACGAAGCGTTTGCGGACCTATGTTTATATGACTGTTGAGTCATGAAATAAGCCAGCGTTACCTCTTTTCGTATGTACATGATATTTAGGAAGACATTGTATATATATATATATATATATATATATATATACATATTTCAAAATAAACTGATTATTGGAAAAACATTGTTGGAAAAGTTAGTAATTTTCATAAATATGCATTATAATAGAAAGCTTTGACCTACAAACAAGACACTACCAAAACTAATTTCTATCTAATCGTATTTTGGACATTGCAAAACCGATTTTTCGTGTGCTAAATATAAACCTAATTTAGAATTTGATTATACTTATTTTTGTCCATATTCTGGTATGCTTATGAGGTAACAAATTCTGAGATTTGTAATTCTCATAAATATTATGTTGTTGTTTCGTAATAACAAAAATCAAGTATTATTCGCAGTAGTGCAAATTCTATTAACTATTTCCATTTAATTAAAAAATTAATTCGTCTTTGATAAGTTCGCTAATAAGCGACAGACAAAAACAAATAATCGGAAGTGTGATTTATGTAATTCCACTAAATTAAAGTAAATAACGTCAATTTATTTCCACCGAATTATTTTGAATATGAAATAGCCGCAAGCACGTGTTCCGGGTGTGAACCTTGGAAGTAGTAGTATTAGTAAATAAAATTTTCCGTTAGACGCAATACTAACGATGCATTTGATTTGTTAATGAATGTATTGAATTACTAATTAGGCACGCTTCGTTATCGCAGTCGTGAATAAAGTCTGTACTGGCAAATATCTCAACATTGTCAGGATTTATCATTATTTCCTGAGCCTATCGCTGTTTAAGCGGTTCTAAAACTTTCGCGCGCGTTCATTCCAACAAACACAGGCAATTAATATTATCGGAACAAGCAGAAAAACATAAACACTTTATAAACCGACCCAAAACGCAAAACAATCACTTATCAAATATATTACTAAAGAGTTTACGATAAATGGTTAGTAGTACCAAGTACGGGTACGCGTTACGGTCATTATGAATTCAATAATCTTTTAAACTGATTAATGATTAATCTTTGCAACATAACCTAACAATCATTTTAAGAACACAACAAAAGATTCCAATGCAAAATTTGGTATAATAACCGCATTTCGTGAATGTGCACAGAAATAGCTATAACGAAACTATTGAAAACCGCAGGTTATTAAAAAAATTCTTCCTAACACAACATAGTACTTGTCTCGAGGGATGAAACATCATACTAAAGATTAAGTCTTGTACTAGGCAATGGTTGACACCAACTAACATAACATTAAATTTGACGAAATTAAAAAATCCCAAGAGTATATCGTATAATGTATCGTCCAGATACGCTCGGACACTTGAATACACAAAGTTAATGCGAATAAAAACATGGAGCTCTAAACAGAACGAATCAGATAAAGATAAAGCATTTAAATTTGACGAATGTGTAAATTTCCAACAGTGACTAACTTGAATATATGTGTTGGATGTAGTGTTGATTTTTGGTAGTTCAGTTTGTGACGTTGGTGAAAACAGTGCTCTGAAAGTTTGTTCTCGGTGCAACAATGCCTCCTGGAGAATTTTCACAGTGCACGCACGAAATGTGCGCCATTGAAGGAACAGAAGCGGCATTTTCGCAAAATATATGTTTTGTAGAACAGTTATGTGAAAGCGACTTTTCGAATACAAACTTCGGTCAAGAAACGGACGGCCTGAGGGAATTTTTCCTCGTGGAAAACGATTTTAGTAATTCCAAATTTAGTGCAACTCAAGTTGATAGTGAATTATCCGTAACAAACTTAGACTGTCTGGATGATATCGTTAGTTTACTCGACAAGCCTCAAAATAACAGTTTCTTAAATGAAAATCGTGATACTGCCGATAATTACGAATTAAGTAACGCGGAAAATATCTTAAATATCGATTTGAACGATTTAAGATACGAATTTGGCGCGGTACTGAACAGCGAACAAAAATCGACGACGTACGAGTACGACTCGCATGAAACTTTACGGAAAGGAAACTCCAACACCCTGAAAACGGATAACACGTTTTCAGTGTTAGGTGTCGACTTAGATTTGTACTTCAACAACGATGATAACATCGCAGACCAGTTGGAGAAGGTCTTAGAAGAGGATATTGATCGTGTCTTGGATAAAAACATATCGAATAAAAATTCAGACGCCAAAGAGTTCAGCGAAAGAATCGAAGATTTTTTTAACGAAACTTTCGATTGCAATTTCTTCAGTGATACTTTCGTTTCGGAAAATATCGAGCTGGGATTTCCAACACCCACATCAGCGGACGCGATTCAGATAATCACCATGTTCCCTCACATCACCGAAGAAAGAAATCGTAGACGGAGATCTTTATTATACGAAAGCAATCACAGACCAAACGATACCACCAAAGAAAATAAATTCAAAATTGAGGAAGTTAAATCTGTACGTTCGTATAATCGCAGACCTGACGCTTTATTAAACCACGATTACACGCAGAGAAAAGTAGAAGACGACAAATATTTTCCGTGTCCAATTCCTAACTGCGAGAAAATCTACGCCAAGTCTTCCCACCTGAAAGCTCACCTACGGAGACATTCGGGGGAAAAACCCTTCGCCTGTAATTGGCAAAACTGCAGTTGGAGATTCTCCAGATCCGATGAGTTAGCCAGGCATAAAAGGTCGCACTCGGGAATTAAACCCTACAAATGTGAACTTTGCGAAAAGGCTTTTGCAAGATCCGACCATCTGGCAAAACATCGAAAAGTGCATCGAAAAAAAATGGCTCAATTTGGAAGTTACATTATAAAAAAGCGTCTACGTTACAACGATTAGTTACAGTGCCTAGATTTAATCCTAAAGCGCTCAATTTTAAAAATCAGCCGTTTCCCGTTAGTTCAGTTAATGTTTGATAAAAATTGCTTATCTTGTTCTGAGCAGACGCGACCTTTTCGGAAGCTGCTAACCTAATTTAGCGAGAATTTTTTATTACGTAAACGTTTCCTATTAAAATTGAGATTTCAGTGGCGTAACTCATTTTATACATTACAAATACAAAATTTTAAAAATCCGTTTGGTTACGCCACTGTAAGTAGCAGTGAAAATACAGTATTTATTTTGTCTTGAAGACAAATTAAATTATGATTTTTTAATGACAATGTTTGTCAAATTATTACATAATTAGTTACGACTTTGGGATATCCCAATATTATTTTCATTAATATAAATAGACTCACATCTAACAAATTAATGTTTACAGATTAATTGTGTTGTCACCTTTGTAATCATATTCATCAAATTAAATAATAAATCCTTTATAATTTTATTTTTTATCTATATTTGTTAGATAGAGGTACTACCTATATAGAACTACATGAACTACCATTTTTATAATACAAAACTGTAAACATTTTCTTTTAAAGCAAGTTCTATAGATCTTTAGCCAGCCAGTGGCGAAACTACCTGCTTCGGTGAAGGGATATTCAATTCTAAACGGTAGTTTAAAATTACTTAGCTCGTTACGCACAATGCAACCTGAGAATCATTTGCGCAGGTAGTCTCGCCACTGGGAAACGAAACACACATACATATATACAGGGTGACATAATAGTGCGATTTTTTCCGTAATGTCTTGGGAGAAAACTTTAAATACAAAAGTTGTTTCTTTCATTACTGTGCAGGATGTTTTGTTTTAGTGGGACAATGGACAACTTCCTTATTTTAAATAGAACATCCTATATATTATTACATTTTTGGATTTCTTATTTTTTAATCTTTACAACGATATAGGGTTTTAAGTATCTATCGCTAATGGTTTCGGTAATAATTAACATTTTCTTACATTTTCAAAAAATGACGGTCTGTCTTTAACAATTAGTATCTAAAGAACGGCATATAATTTTTCAAAATTGTTTTTCAGTTTACACGAACGCATTTTCAGACAGGTGCCATACTGTCAATGTTACAATTTACTTTCCAGTTAGACCGCGTCGTCATTTGGGAATTACACCCAGCATTATCAGGTAAGGGCCGACCTGTAGCTTGTCTGCCTTTAGAAGCATTTGCTCTAGAAGTTTGAGCAGGATTTGTTCGTAGGCCCTGCCTGCCTAAACAGGGCCGTGCGGTTATATTATTCAAACCTTGGGGGGGGACAAGGATTTGATCTTGATGTATTTTGTTTGCCAGGTCAATAATACTTAATCGGCTTATGCCTGCTACCTGTTTGTGAACCCATACAAACTAACGTTTCGCAAGACATTGCAGCTTGCATATTCAAAGTGAATAGAACACTGAAATCAAATCTGGGAAGCAGAGGTATTTAAACCTCTTTGAGCCAGTCGGGCAGAACGACGGAGTTCTGGTTGGCTGTCACCGTTGGGCAAAGACGGATCCGGTGGAGCGTGATCGTGTGATCGATGATGCATAGGAGTCCTGAGAGGATAAACTACTGGAGTCCAAGCTTTACTGAGTCTAAAACCACCCTCCCTGTTTATGTTGTGAAGGTGAGTTTACACATGCGTGGATTTAGTGGCGCCAGTTGCTTCGCCAGTCCTACTTGCTCGCCAGTAAACGTTTACACTACCTGACAAAAATATAGATTTTTGGCACGCCAAATTTATTATTGAACCGTTGTTGGGCAGTAAAGCTGTTCTCTAAGGTTTGTAAACATGTCGACTGAACTTCGCAGTGCCTTTAGAATAGTGACAAGGTTGTTAGTGGAGAAGAAAATTAATGAGTTGGAGAAAAAGAAATGTCATAAACGAAAATTTTTGTATGATTCACTATGCACATCCCATAAGCAGGAATGATTTTCATAGCCTTTTAAAAATTTAATTGTCATTTCAGTATACTCCACTTTTTACTCATTATAATACACCGATCTAACCTTCGCAAAATCAAATAATGAACTGATAACTGGCGAAGCGGCGTACGATTTCATGTTTAGACGTGCAAATAAGACTCATGTTTATGTTTCTTGGTACCTGAGTCACCACTGGCGCAAGCAAATTTCAGAAGGCAGCAGACTTTTCCTGTCCATACATGCATTATTTCAATTTACATGCAAATTGGTGTTTACACACGCAATTTTATTTTACTGGCGCGCCAGTTTCTACTGGCGGCACTAAACCCATGCATGTGTAAACCCACCTTTAGGTTGTTTTTCAATTTCAATTGCTTCACGTATGATACGAGGAAAGTAATGAGGCACTCTGGCGAGTACCCGAGCATTGTCAAAGTCCATCTTATGTCCAGTTAAACCAGTATGTTCAGCCACCGCAGATTTTGTGATGCGTTTATGTTTGCAATCACCTTTGTGCTCTCGCAATCTTAACTCAATGGAACGACCAGTTTATCCGATGTAGTTTGAGCCACAGGAGCAAGGGATATTGTAGATCCTGGCTGATTTAAAATTTGATATATGATCCTTTAAGGTTCTGAAACCGTTTCCCAAAGTTTCATTAGTCCTAAAGACTATCTTTATGCTGTATCATTTGAGAACATGCTCAATCTTATCAGTAATTGAAATTGAAACACAACCTAACAACATAAACAGGGAGGATGGTTTTAGACTCAGTAAAGCTTGGACTCCAGTAGTTTATCCTTTAAGGACTCCTACGCATCATCGATCACACGATCACGCTCCACCGGATCCGTCTTTGCCCAACGGTGACAGCAAACCAGAACTCCGTCGTTCTGCCCGACTGGCTCAAGGAAATTTAAATACCTCCGCTTCCCGGATTTGAGTTCAGTGTTCTATTCACTCTGAAGATGCAAGCTGCAATGTCTTGCGAAACATTAGTTTGTATGGGTTCACAAACAGCTAACAGGCATAAGCCGATTAAGTATTATTGTCCTGGTAAACAAAATACATCAACATCAAATCCTTGTCCGCCCCAAGGTTTGAATAATATAAGCACACGGCCCTGTTTAGGCAGGCAGGATCTACGAACAAATATTGCTCAAACTTCTAGAGCAAATGCTTCTAAAGGCAGACAAGCTACAGGTCGGGCCTTACCTGATAGTGCTGGGTGTAGTTCCCAAATGACGACGCGGTCTAAGTTGAAAGTAAATTGTAATATTGACAGTTCGAGAAACCGCGAAAGCCTCAAAGAATATAGGTGCCATACTGTTTAGAATTTAAATATCTTATACAGGACGTTCCTAATTATAACCACATTCAATAAAATTCAACTTCTAATATCTCCTTTATTTTCAAATCAAATGTCTTGTATATTTATATATTTTCGAGCTTGTCGTTTAATGAGCTTTAAACGTATCTGCGGCTTTATATGACTTGTGTTTTTCGTTTTGAAAATATTTAGGAATTATTAAGAAGCTAATAGAAAAAAACAGAAAAGTGTTTAATAAGATGTAATTATTTTTTTAAAATCACTTGCTTTTTTCGTTTTGAAATAGCAGTTATATGCAAATAACAAAATACAAAGTATATTAACATCAAAATATTTTTTTAGTTACAATACCAATAATAATAAACAGTAGCGTTTCTAAACTCTGCTGACAACCGGTAGAAATAAACAGTGAGGTAAGACATGGTATAACTTCTCAGCACTATTGATTAATGTATGTATATTATGAGCAACGATCCATTAAGAACCACATTTAAAATTATAGTAAGTGCTCTATATGTCGGCCGTTTTGTTGAACACACAAATAATCGTTGCAGAAAGGAATTGTTCACACTTCTCTACGTTGTTATGTCTCTAAAAGCATGATGAATTCGCATTCGCATATCTTCTCTCGTCTTAGGGCAAATTCTGTAAAGTTTATTTTTTACAAACCCCCACAGAAAGAAATCTAATTTGGTCAAGTCGGAGGACCTTGCCGGTCAAGCCACTGGACCTCCTCTCCCAATCCATTTATTGGGAAATTCAGCGTTTAACCGCGTTTAACCAGCGCTTCACCCTATAATTTGGACGTTAGAATCGCTTAACGTCCAAATTATAGGGTGAAGCGGCCCTGTCATGCCGCAGCCATAAGTTCTGTTTAATGTTTAACAGATAATTTTCTATTAAACCCGAAAACTGTGTTCAATAATTGTAAATACATTTGACCATACAGGTGTCCAGAAAAGTATGGACCAACAACATGTTCACCTACAATTCGTCCCCAAACATTTAAGGACCATCGAAGTTGATGGTCCACTTCTCGTACAAATGACAGATTTACCGTTGAATTCGAATACGATTCAAATTCTTATGTTTATGAAAAGTTGCTTCGTCGGAGAAAAGAACATAATTAGCGAAATTAGTTTGAACATTTATTTGTTGATAGACCTATTCGCAAAACATTATCCGATGTTGAAAGTAATGATCAAGCAGTTCTTGGTGAAGTTAAATGTGGTAGGGATGGTACCTGTACTTTTTTAATATTTTCGACACAGAATACTGACTTATGTCTGTTCGGTGGCTTATATCTTTGGTGCTACCGTTCGGATCTTCTACTACAGAAGCTATTATAGCAAATTCGTTGGCTTCATTAGTTGTATGCTCCTTCGTGGACTATCGTATTTAACAGTGCCTGTATTTAGAAATGTTTGTCGTAATCGTTTGAAAGCCAACACACTGGGATGTCTTCGATCTGGGAAATGTTGAGCGTAAATTCTGGAAACTAATAAACAATTTCTTTGGCACTCCCTCAGAATAAAGATCATATCAACAATTTCATCTTTTGACAAATTCATATTACACACATTTGAATAACTGAATTTTCAACCAAACAGCCAATAACACAACAAAAATGCTAGTTTGTTGACATTTAGCAATTGTTTTGAAAGCCTGATGATCCGTCGATTTTTGTTTAATTTGGTTTTTGTTCTAAAAAGCGTGGTAAAACATACAAATATTTCTAATTTACAATGTCAATAAATAATTCAACTTTTACAAAATCCAATATTCATTAATATAGTTTTTAAAATAAAATAAAATTCCATCTTATTACCAACTTTTTCTTCTTATTCGAGTGCTTTATCCCTTACGAGACGTAGCGATCTTTTCGCCTATGTCTGTGTTGCGCGTTTTAAAATGTCACCGAAATAGTGGACCTACAGCTTAACGTGGGCTCCGAACCGCGGGAAGTGTAAACAGTTCTACTCCAGAGAAGATTTACTAGGCAGAATACCTCGCTGGTTTGTCATTGCCTTGTGAGGGAGAACGGTTTTTAAAAATCCGATGTTCCGGTACTGGGAATTGAACCCAGGACCTTCAGCGTAGAAGTCTAACGCGTTTACCTCTAGCTCACAGCCGCCTTTTTAATAATTTTTAAATATTTTCTAAACTTAAAACGCAAGTCATATAAAACCACACATACGTTTAAAGGTCATTGAACGACAAGCTCGAAAATGTAAAAATACATACGGTGTTCCATTAAAAAAAATAAATATTAAGAGTTGAATTTTATTGAATGTGGTTGTAAATTAGGAACATCACTGGAAAACACTTGAAAAATTGTATCCCGTTCTTTAGAACTGTTAAAAATATAGCCATTTTTTCAAAATTTAAGAGAAAGTAATTATTGGCGAAACCATTAGCGATAGATAGCTAAAACCCTATATCACTGTAAAGATAAAAAAATAAAAAATCCAAAATGTAATAATATATAGGATGTTCTATTTAAAATAAAGCAATTGTTCATTGTCTTACTAAAATAAAACATCCCGTATAGTCAGCAATAATTTTAAGTTATGCACAGGATCAAAAAGCAACTTCTGTATTAGTTTTCTCCGAGCTGCTATAATAAAGACATTAGGAAAAAAGTCGCACTATTATGTCACCCTGTATAATAAACTAATTTGTTCTTATCAATGGTAGTAAGATCTGATTGTACTTTTTTTAATTACATTAGGAAGAAGAAATTTATTGAGTTTACCATGCACATATACCAAAAAAACCTTACTATGGTTGATCCTTATTATTATTACGCTTGGTATACTAATATACAATATCTTCTTCTTCTTCTTAGAGTGCTTTATCTCTTACGAGACGTAGCGATCTTCTCTCCTATGCCTGTGTTGCGCGTTTAGAGTGCCACAGACATAGAGGACCTACAGCTTAACGTGGGCTCCGAACCACGGGAAGTGTAAACACTTCTACTCAAGAGAAGATTTACTAGGCAGAATACCTCGCTGGTTTGTCATTGCATTGCTAGGGAGAACAGTCGTTAAAAATCCGATGTTCCGGTACTGGGAATTGAACCCATGACCTTCAGCGTAGAAGTCTAACGCGCTAACCTCTTGCCCATGACCGCCTCAACAATATCTTACTTAAGCAATAATCTATATATAAGTTGTTGTTTTAATTTGCATCCATTTCGTACTTAGCTGGGTCATTATAATAAAATTAGTTCCGCATAATTATTTTATATACAGGGTGTCCCTAAATTATAGGAGCAAACTTTGAGAGCGCATTCTATAGCTAAAAATAAGAAAAAAGAAGTTTCTATAAACATGTCCATAAATGCTTCGTTACGCAGATACAGCGACTAAAAAAAAAAGAGAAAAAGAATTATCCTTTTTACAACTGAGCCAGTGTTCGCACTAATAGCTTAAAATTTTGTATGCAAACTTAGACGCGGTAACTTCAATTTCTCACCAAATTTCATCAATACCACATATTCTCGAGACCGAACTAGTACGATTTAAGCCAACTTACAAAAGTGTACGGTTACGGAGTTACGGCCTTCTAAAATAACATTTGTCCAATTACTTTTCTGCGTATAATTATGGTAATAGATCGTCTCACAGGGATACCTGGCTACCGGATTAACGCAAAACTGTACGAACTTAAACATCAAGCTGTCCGTTCGCAGATAGATTTTAGTTAAAATCAGTGGTCAGCTATGAAAATTTTAATAATCGGTTCGTTCTTTTCTTTTCAAAATGGTGGAAATAACCGTAATACCACTAATGTTATGAATCCCATGGAATTCGACGTATTTGATATTTTTGAATTCAAAGTGAAACTTCTTCGGTATTCAAGTCCATTTCAATAGCCGGAAGATAATAACCTAAACAAAACGCTTTTTATAAAAATGATGTTTTTTAAGAAAATAAATAAGTAAGTAGAATTTTAACAGGGGGCTCGCAAATTCTAGCAAAATTTAACAAGAGGCTCGATCCCCCCACAGCTCACAACTGCGTAAAATGCATGCTGCCCAGAGTCGTAGATATTTTTATTCTTTTTCAACATTTAGGCAATTTACTATGGAATTAATTCCACAATCATCTAGATTTCCAAATAGACCTTTAGCTGGCAAAGCTACACTACTGTATTGTGATTCAACTTAAAATGCTGTCTGTTCCAGCTTAAACTTGTTTGCTCGGTTTGTATGAGTCAACGATTCCCTAATTACGTTATCCATGATACACATCACATTACCAATACAATAATGCAGTTCGAATGATCATTTGTAGGAGTATAAAAACTCCATGGGGTTATCATTTATTGGGTTTTAGCAACTGGTTGGTGCTGTGTAATATTCAAATTTATTTTTGTCTGGTATTATGTCAAATCGTAAATTAAATTATAAAGATCTTGAAACGAATTATTAACAGTTGGATTCAAACTCCGATTATACTGATAATAGCGATGATTGTGATATACATATAACGATTTACTAACCTGATTTGTTAAAAATTTGTTGTTGAAATTAAAAATTATTGTTCTCGAAACACATTTTTTTCTTACCTATTACAAAGTATACAACATTTATAGGCTACTATTATTATTATTCGATATTACAGGTTGTAAAGACCATAATTAATTATATACGAATGCGTAACAAATGGTAAGTAGTACCAAATTTGAGAACGAAATATTTCTTCTAAAAATTCAGCTTTAAGCGTGTTCCTAAACAAAACACGGTCAAAACGTGCGCCGTTGGAATTTACAAATGTTCTAGTTTATAGCAGACACCCTAATAATCGCATGTATCTCTTCTATGTATTACTTAAACGCCAAGTAAATATGAACACTCATAATTGTACTGAGGTACGCTACAGCTAATAGGTTTGAGTGAAATAGAACCAGTACTTGAATGTCGAAGAAATTTATATGCGCTAATCCGGTAGCCAGGTAAACCTCTGAGACAAAGTATAATTATTGAACCAATGTTTCGAAATTTTATGTACGTACGTTACTTATCAAAGTTGCAGATTAGAACCTAGTTGCGTTTTAATAGTGCACCAGAGGCGTCTCAAGTGTGGGAATCAGGTACTGCTTTCGTTTGCGGACAAATGTTTATATGGTCTATTATTATTGTCTTGTTGTCCTAAATCAATGCTGCGAATTTAATCCCCATAGTACGAAGTTTCCAAGTTTTCATCGCATATCGATTTTAATAAAAATGGAATTATAGCTAATTCTCGATTATCCCCACTAATCACCGAATAAATATGCGCGGATAACTGAAAAACACGGATAATTTGATTATTGCTTTTCATTGAGAAAATCGTATCTACCATAAACTACAGTGGCGGCTTGTACTAAAGGGCACAAGGGCACGTGCCCACCCAACCACCAAGATAAACACAGAAAGAAATTCGCATGTAATTCAGTGCATTATTTTAATTTCATTATTTTAACGATGGTATCAAATTTTCCTTCCGCACCAAAGGCGCGGCTAACACGCTCAAAACTATGTTCCGGGGAACGCTCTGATTTGTACCTATGTAGAGGTGATTCGGTTGCCTATCGGTTATCTTCGCTATACGCGATATACCAGGCGAATGGGGCACCGACACATTGTTCCCGATTTGCAGTCAACGTTTGAATTTGGACTTAGGAACGTTGTTTTCGCGCAATCGCGCGTTTGAATTCAAAGACGAAAGTGACGTTTTTTCAATGATGGAAGTTCATTGTGTGCAAAAAGATCGACTGAACGCATTGGCGGTCCTATCAATAGAAAAGAAGTTCGTCCAGTCTATCGCGGATTTTGACAACAAAGTCATAGACGTCTTTTCCAGCATGAAAAATAGGAGAATGGACTTTATGTACAAAAAATAGGTAAGTTTTTTCTTGTGCCCACCCTCTTTCTTAACTCACGAGCCGCCTATATATAACTATATAAAAACACATTTGATACATCCAACTGTTAACAGTAGAAACGGATGATGGGGGGGAGGGTAGCTTTCTGAATCCAACTTCTGTCATGGGGCATGGGGGCACGCCATAATACACAATTACAAAAGAAAAACACTATTTATTAATAAAATTAATTTTTGAAAAGTAGTTCTAGGATTAGTTGCAAATTTTCTAACTACTGCTTCCACTAATTGTTCCTTGTTTGCGAAAACCCACTGATGATGAATGCTTAGCATGCCCAACCCATGGCGAAGGGAGCGGAATGAACGCTCTATAGTTCTTGTTGTGCAGGGCTGGGAAAGCAAAATCAGTAGCGCCTTTCTAATGGTTAGAAAAAACAATTCGCTCTTTTTTAAAACCTCGGTGATGTCTGGCGCTTCTCTCGCCTCATTCCACATTTTGAACCACAATTCCCTTTCTACTTCGATGCCTTCCAAATTGTAAAACGTTGCACAAGATGTACTTTCATTCCATTCCTCCAATGAAACATCTCTCATGTTACTCGGATGGAAATGTGTCAATGTTGATTTGTCTGCAGAAAATCTGACTTCTAAAGATGATATATGGAATCCAAGTAAGGAATTATTAGACCTTCTACAAAATTCGGATGGATTTCCGGCTAGAGGGTTGCTTCTATGCATTTGTCAGCCAGCAACGCGAGTCATAAAAACTACAACATGTACGTGTATTTTACACGTACAGGTTGTAGTTCTTATGACTTTTAACAGATAGCGCGAGGGTCTCTATTTCGTAATTAGCTTCTTTTTCAAAATGTTGACATACCAACAAACAAACTATTAATCAATTTTTCAGAAATTTGTTGTTTATTTTTTTTGTTTTATTTTAAAATTTTTCTTCCTGGGAAGGGGGCAGCTCCCCCTGGATAAGCCCTTGTTGATACTGTTCGTACAATTTCTGTCGTTGACGAAAATAAAATGAGATAAGCCTATAGTACGTTTTGGAGCAAAATCATATGTAATGTAATGTAAAAAACGGGGCACGGATAATCCGCGAACCGGATAATCGAGGGTTTACTATATCTCGAAAACGGTTGCGTTTAACGACTTTTTAAGAGAAGTACCTTTTTTGGGTATTTCTGCATACCGAGTAAGATTATTTTGTCAAAAATAAGAAAAACAAAATAATGTAGACGCTATTGCAGAAAAAAGTATCTGATCCTCCCACTTGAGATGCCTCTGGTGCACTTATATCGAAACTACGCTTTAACCTGCAACCTTGATGAGTTACATATGTACACACAGTTTCAAATTGGTCCAACTATTACCTTAATTATAAGCAAAAATGTGATCGGACAAGTTACACTTTAGAATGGTGTAACTCCGTAACCTTACACTTTGT
This sequence comes from Limonius californicus, assembly GCA_014611495.1. Classification (NCBI taxonomy): domain Eukaryota; kingdom Metazoa; phylum Arthropoda; class Insecta; order Coleoptera; family Elateridae; genus Limonius; species Limonius californicus. The sequence goes on along the minus strand of JABXWE010009302.1, from coordinate 3,480 downwards.
ATTTAGGTGAGTCGATTTAGATCGTCCTATTTTGGTCTCAGGAATATGTGGTAGCGTTCCGTACAGACCTTTTAGAGACACCTTGTATAACATTTAACCTTAATTTCAATGATTAAAGTGTTTTTCTAAAAATAAATTACTTGAAAACTTGAAAATTAACTGATGACAAAATTTTTTGAGGCTTACTGTTATTGACGAAGGTACCTTTTATTAAGAGATACAGCTCCTATTCAGTGGGGTCTCGATGGGGAAGTGCGGAAACGCATTACCACTCGAGGCCACAGAGAAATGCAGTCGATCCGCTGGGGCGTTCAAATCCTGACTGGGGCGACCGCATTTCGCTTAGTTAAGTTTAGGGTGCATGTTGCATGATTTGTTAGTGTGTAACGGACGCCCGCACCCCCCTGAAGTAATGCGAAAGCGGTTCCGGGGGGTGGGCGGTAGTATGAATGAATGAAAAAAGCTCCTATTTAGTGAGCAAAGTATATAATTCCAGAAGCTATTAAGAAAAAATTAAAACCTGTACTACAACAAAAGATAAACTTTTTCCTTTTAAAATCCTTCCTTTTAAAAACGTTTTCAATTTTCTACAAATCAAATATTATCTACAGCAAACGTGCATGTACCATGGCAATATTACTACAGAATTTCTTTTAGTAAATTAACAATACATGCTTATTACTTAAAAACAATAAAGATTATACATTACATGCAGGTATGCAAAACTATTTCGTGATTATTCTTGATAACATGGTTGCATGGTAAGGCAGAAATATTTTTTCCTGCTTTTACTATTCCTGTTTTATTAGAATACAAAACATTCAGTTACTGAAAAAAATGGCGTGAACTCAAATGACGACATAAATTTCTGAAACCCTGCATATGGCTTTTACTGCTCAAAATTATAAAATCAATTTTTGATAACCTACCGGGTGGCGCATAAAAATGTATTTTCTTTTCTTAGTTTCCCATTCTTAATTATTAATTCATTTTAGTAAGTTTGGACTTAAATTATACCTAAACTTTCATGTAAGATAATTACAATTTAAAATGGGCGTTTTTAGATGCCGGTTGCTAAAATTACACTGAATTCAAACGACTAGCAGAAAACCGACAACAGTGGAAGTCCAACCAACCAATCCAAGGATTGACAACAAAGAAGCATAAGACGGCACCTTAATTGTTTTCGGTAAAATTCATACAGACATGAAACTACAGTACCACCTCGCTAACCCGGACAAATGAAAATTGTCCACCCGTCCGGATTTGCGAATTTTACGGATTAAAGAGACGTTTGAAAAAAAATATACAAATAAACCAAGAAAGTTATTTTAAATTAATTCTAATTATTTTTATAAACAAATAATAGGACTATATTCATACAGAATGATTTTGTTTAATATATTAACTAATTTTTTACTTCTTGTGTTTCAGAAATATGTATTCTTTCAATCTTTTTAATACAACAATATCTTACATTGAAAGCATTTAGAAAATGACAAAACGGCATGTATTTCTACATGATTTTATCACTAGATTCTTCTACAAACTCAAATTCATCCCATTATCGTAAACTTTTGAAGTTCAATCTTGATCTGTCTCTTCACCGTGTCCAGTTACCCAACTAAAAATGTTCTTAACATTAACTTGTGGATCAACATAATTCAACATTTGCGTAATGGGATTTAAATTTGTATTTACTGATTTAGATTTCTACTGTTGTTTCAACTAATTCAAACGAATTTTATCTTCTTCAAGCCATTATTCTTTAATAGCGTCTAACTTTCTTTGATATTTTTGTCATTTGTTTTTCTATGATTAATGCAGGTTTCTGACAGCCCCCTCCAAATTGTTGCTCTTCAAGCGTTTGTTTAATCATTGTCCTGAAATATTAAGTTAGTTAACATTTTTCCCTAAACCACTTTAATATTTTGTATCACATTCTGAACCATTGCCTCTGCTGTTGCTGTACTGTTGAGTGGTGAAACCATAACTCTACAGTTTTGATTAAAATTAATCCATCCTTGGATCGATGAGAGGGGTGTTATTTATTAAAAGAATCCCATTTTGTGGCAAATTTTGCTCATCTAAATGTTTTTACGCGTTTTATAAAACATTTTTTAAATAATTCTCAAATGTGTCCGGATTATAGAATTAAATGGCATAAAATTGTCTGAATTTTACTGGAGTGTCTGAATTAGCGAAGTTGTACTGTACTTCCTTTGGTTCATACTTTCTGCCCAAGTTCGTTAAAATCGATTGGTTAGTTTAGAGGCTGTCTCAATTAAAAGAGTTGCACACTTTTTTGAATATTACAAGTGTAATAAAAATTAAATTAAAGGTACAATGAAAATCTTTAAATTCTTTTCTATTAACTCAGATATCTGTAAAGCTAATTTTGTTTAAATTTTCATTGTTCCCTTAATTTAATTTTAAATTACCAGGCACTTGTACTTCCACAGCCACTCTGTAGTCCTAAAAATTATAAAACACTCCTTAGTTAAACAAGCACATAATTTCAAACCTAATCAACTGATTCGAATAAATGTCGACCAAAAGTCTGAACAAAATTAGGTAGGTTTCACCTCATATATATTTTACAAGAAATTAAATCGCCTTAATATTATCGCATTTCGAAAGCACCTATGTCTGCTATTTTCCAACTTGAAAATAAAGTTATATATATTATACTATAACACAGCTAATTTGTTTACAATGTAACTCCAAACTTGTTTAAATTTTTGATATAACTAAAAAAAGAAATTCCAGTTTTCTTAGCCCATCTGGTACTATGTTAGAACTGGGATTTTGGAGTTATTTTATCAAAGCCGCTTAGGTTCGATTCCTAAACTTTCTCAGGGTGTTTTAATTGTAGCTAGGGCATGGGATTTCGCAAGGGTGGGGCATGTTAAACCAGTTGTATAGCAAGAATTGTGCTGAAATGGGATAACCTGGGTGGAATGGCGATGGGAAAGGTAACACCATTATTCTTAAAAGATAAACAAAAAAGAAGTTTAAAGACGTTTTGTTAATTTGTTACCAAAAAACTGTGTAGTTGAATTTACCCTAAAATAGGTAAGCAGAGTTTTAGTGCAATATTAACCTTCCAGTCGGGGCGCCAAGTCTCACGGGCCCAAGCAAAAAAAATATTTGTCAGAATAATGGATTCGAAATTTATTTATTTAATCGTGTCAGAAGCATATACTACTTACTATAACAATAATATAATATATATATGTAGATACGTATAGTTGTCAAATGTAAAAATAAAACTATTGTATAAATAAAATTAAGTGTATAAATATACTCTAAAATTTATGACTAGGTATTTCCAGCCCAATAGCGAGCGACTTCGATGGCATTAGGTTGTGCTAACATCAGATCGTCGAAAGTGCATTGGGCGGGGCTCATGGGACAGTTATACATATGTTCTGTTGTCTGGGGTACACCGCAGTCACATAGGGTGGTAATGACAGGGTA
>JABXWE010009298.1:0-31287 GCA_014611495.1 Limonius californicus | reverse complement strand
TTCAATATTTTCTGCACAGAATGTTGTAGTGAATGCACCTTAAAGAAGTATAGGTGAACAACCCACTTCACGAGTGATCGAACTGCAGGGTAGACACCTGTAGAGAGTGAGAACAATGTAAGAATATGCATACTAATAAAAACGTTATTCCAGTCTTCCGAGTTACTTATTAATTATTGATATAAACATAATACAACACAGAATACTGGCTTATCTCTGTCCGGTGACGTATATCTCTGGTGCTACAGTCGGATCTTCTACTACAGAAGCTATTATAGCAAATTCGTTGTCTTTTTTGTTAATTGTACGCTTCCTTCGTGGAGTACACGATGTACGGGATGTCTTCGGTCTGGGAAACGTTCAAAGTAAACTCTGAAAGCTAATCAACAATTTCTTTGGCACTCCCCCAATATAAATACCATATCAACCATTTCATCTTTCGATAAATTCATATTACACGCATTTCAATAACTGAATTTGCAACCAAATGTTAGATTGTTGACAGTTAGCACTTTGGTTTAACGAAAGCCTGATGATTCGTTGCTTTTTTGTTTAATTTCATTTTTGTTCTAAAAAGCGCGGTAACACATAAAAATACTTGTAAGTTAAATTGTCAGTAAATAACTCAACTTTTATAAAATCTTGTATTCAATTAATATATTTTGTTAAATAAATGAAAATTACAATTTATTACCACCTTTTCTGTTCCTTCCTATTAGCTTCCTACTGATTTTAAAATATTTTCAAAATGGAAACCGCAATACGTTTAAAGGTCATTGAACGACAACCTCGCAACTGTAAAAATATATAGGGTGTGTCATTAAAAAAATGAAATATTAGGAGTTGAATTTTATTGAATGTGGTTGTAAATGAGGAACATCATCTGTAAGATAAATTCTAAACAGTACGACACTTATGTGAAAATGGGTTCGTGTAGATTGCAAATATAATTTTTAAAAATTGTATGGCGTTCTAGAGATACTAACTGTTAAAGACAAACCGACATTTTTTCAAAATTTAAGAGAAAGTTGATTATTTCCAAAACCATTTGTGATAGATACCTAAAACCATATATCGTTGTAAAGATAAAAAATAAGAAATCCAAAAATGTAATAATATACAGGATGTTCTATTTGAAACAAAGAAGGGGTCCATTGTTCCACTAAAACAAAACACCCTATATAAGCAGAAGCACGGCAAACACTCGTCCGTTGCACACAACACCATCGTGTACGTTACAAACTTGTGTTTCGTTATTGTTTTAATGCGCTCCACTAATAGCCTGCCGACAAGACATTTTTTTCTGATATCACCCTCGTGTATTGGATAGTTGAATGAATTAAAATATGTGATACTAAATATAAGTATAAACAAAAATTAAATACCTATATTTTCACAAATAATTAAAAAATCAAATATGTTACTCGACAGTTAAACGCTTTAACTCTGTACAATTGCGGACAAAAAAATGGAAACACCAACATTAATCTAGCGGTAGTTTTTTAACTGATTTTTTCTACAGCTGTCAAAAAAACGTGACATTTATGTATCGCTATCTAGTTGCAAAGTTTGTCATTTTTGATTAATGAAAAAAAAATATTTTTTCACAGTGAAAAAATATTTTTTTGTAAATATTTAATTGAATCATTAATATTTTGAGCAGCTCCATCTTTTTTTTAACACCATAAGCAATCTTCTATTCATTGATAGAACCAAATGCCTAACATAATTTTCATCAAGATGATGCCACTCTTCCTGTATCCCCTCCAATTTATAATCCTCCTCTATTTCTAGGTCTAATCTGCCGAGAATGAATTCTTTTAAAAGAAAGGCCCATATGTTTTCATTTGGATTCAAATCGGAAATTTTTGAAGGCGATTCCAATAAATTTACTCCGCTCTCTTGAATCCAACCTTTAACAATTCTGGATAATGTGAACAGGGCAATTACCCTGGTGAGAAATGAAATTGTGTTCTGTAAATCTTTGAATAACGCTTGGTAACATAATGGCATTCAAAACATTTCGGTAAGTCTCTCCTGTTAGACGATTTTCTATATTAAAGCAAGTCCCTCGACCTTGTGCGCCCATACGTTAACGAAACCGAAAACCGACCACTATTGTTTTTTAAACTATGAACATATTTTTCCTCAAATTGTTGATTTCTAGGTCCGTATACCTACCCGTATTCTACTATTATTGCAAGATTGGAAAACCTTTTCGTCTGAAAAAAAAACAACTCTATTCCAGAAGTCATCATCTCTATTTAGATATTCGAGTGCAAATCTTACTATAATTTCTTTATGCTCTGCAGTTAAAAATGGTTTTCTTGCAGCTTGTCTTACACGTCTACGTGCAGTTCTAACCAAACCTGAAAAATCTGTTTCCTCTCGCACCACCACTGCTGTTGAATAGGGTGCTTGTGTAACATAATTTACCAATGCAGCATCTTCTTCTTCACTAGATACTCTTGGAGATCCAAATCCAAAACGCCGAACAAAATCTTGTTGCTGATACCATATTTTTTAATTTTATAGCTATAACTAACATTTAAATCAGCAGCAACTCCTCTTAATGACCAACCTTCTTCTAGTTTTTTCTAATCGGTGTTACTTTTTTATATCACTTAAATATCCCAACATTTTCACTCTTTTGAAATAAATGTATTGTGGCATTGACAACTAATTGCTATAATAAAACAACGAAGTGCCAACTATGATTCGATGACATACATAGATACTTATTTACAAAGAAAAAGAATTAGCGTTTCCATTTTTATGTCTCCAATTGTACATTTCCAAATATGTACACAATTTAAATTATTTTAGTAATATTTATTTTTCTTTGTTTGTGTATTTCTTATTTCTATGATATACAACTTACTTAAAAAAAAAATGTTTTTACGTTTTAATTGTAAAAAGCCGGTTTTCGATCATTATTTATGTCTTGCTATTATCACTTATAGACGCTAACAACGTATTACATGTTTTTTGATTCACTGTGTATGAAAGGCTTCTGTGTTGCTACGTCCGGGTTTAAAATACTTTCCAATTTATTTTAAGTTACACCCTGTAGAAGACGGTTAGGCAAATCCCACTAATTAACAAAATAATCAGTCTCATCACGATCCCTTTCTCATAAAAAAATAATTTCAAGTCCTAATAAACTTTCTTAACCCGTTGTTTTAATTAACCCTTTTTGAACTCCTACAGCAATTAATTTAGACATCTTTCTTGCACCGACTGCGAACGAGGTGCCGCTAAATCTTCACGCCGTAATCGATTACGAGCTATTAATTCAACATAAAAAAATCCCTTAGACTGAGACCGAAACTTCCCCGAATCGTAATCGTAAATCAAACCCTAACGACGCTCGCCCCGTATATATAATATAAAAGTGGAAATACAATGGTGAGTAACAGATGTGCCAAGTGATTTCTCTCTCCTAGTGAGTTAATACAGAATGGCTGCGCTTAAGCCCTCCAAGCCCTCTGTTATGATTAATGTACGGCTGCCAGTGAGTCTGTTTATATCAGCCCTTTCATCCAGACACGGCTCGCTGCACAAGTATCGAAACTTTGCCCCAGGAGTCCGCACGCTAAGGACCTTCTCTTGATTTGGCCCTTTAAGGATGAATCCGAATAAATATTTTGGCTAATAGATTTTGGGATTGTGGGCAATGGATAGGTGTGTGGAGGTCGGTTGTAACGGACAACTTTGGGAAGCTAAAGAACTTCGTATAGACGTAATTTTAAAAACTAACTTTTTTAAATTTAATGGACCTTGTATATGTAAAATACAGTACGTCACTCATTTTTTAAATACTCTCCCTTATCAAATTTATTAACTCCTGTATATTTTTATGTAATTTGATAGCATTGCATTCAGGGCCGCATATAAGTGACACTTTGAAAAACAGTCTATTTAGTTCCTTCTTAAGAAATGTTAACCATGTTGATGTAAGAAAAGTTACTATTGTTGACAACTGCAGCTATTGATTCGCCAACAGTAAATTTAATAATCTTCAAACTAAATTTCAAAAACATTATCTTCTTAAATCATGATTTTCTGAATTTACTTTTTCTTTAAATGCCTTGTTTAGGTGCTATACAATACATGATCAAAACGTACTTAGTTCGGCCTTAACAGCAGGAAAACTCTAAAATATTTACTTTGATGCTATAAGATTTGGAAGAAATTCTATCATATATTGAAGTACTATTTGTGCATATAATAAGAGTATCGCTTTATTTGTCAGTTTCTTTATCTGCTATACGTTAAAGACCTTCATGGAAAAAGCTATTGAAAAGAAATCATCAGTGGAATTTTGATATCTTAATTTCTTGATGTTTGTAGCCTTCAACTCTGCTTGCATTACCTTCAGGACCGACTTGAAAAAATATTTATTTTTAGAAACATCTAAATAAACGCGTAGCATTAGTGTCTGACTAATATATGATAAATTTCGGATTTCTAAACGGCATCAAAAGAAATATATAAGGTACCATCCATCAAACCCTTTTTGTTGTGCTTTGAAATACCAATTGAATAAAATTAATTAAAATTAGAATCATTTAAAGAAACACATTTAATTAATGCCTCTTTAATGTTAATACTTCTGGATTTCTCAATTGACCTCATACTCATACTACATTACTCTACAGGACCCGTCTTGTATGGACCTAAGAAAGAGTTTAATAATCAGGGAAGTTCGCTTTGGTAGTACTTCTGCAATGCAAATTTCTGAGTTTTGGAAGTGCAAGATTTCGGACTGGTAGAAGGAATCATTCTTGAAGTTGTTGCTTAACGAAACATTCCGACGGGCGTTAAGAAATCGTGTTTTCTTAGTACTGTACCAATTCATAATATTATACTGGTTGTTGATGTTGTCAGCAGAACAGTATTATCTCCCTAATGAATGTAATATTAATCTTTTTGAATGGACTAGAGAGATGGCTCGATAGCTAGTACTTGCCTTTTTAGTATCTTATTAGCAGCCATTTCTGATTTTATAACAAAAATCATCACCAGCGGTCCTGCAAACACAGGATATTGTTAACACGCACAATTTTTAGATTACATTAAAAGGCAGTTTGATGATCGGAAGTGTATGAGTCAATCCACATTGTGTGTGATTGACAAATTATAACTCCTTGGTGGCGGACAAATACAAGTACTGGTCAAGCAGTATTCAAAGTTTAGCAGCGATCTGCATGGTCACCATTTAGATGGATGACTGAAAATCTATGCTAATACGCTGCTATACCTGATACCTTGGAGAGTACCTAAAACCAACGGTCCCCTGCAATACTTTAAACATGGTTAAAGTGGCAGCCGGACGCGGAACAGTACTTTCAAAAATTCTTCCAAACATTCCCCATGCACATTTTACTTTACACCATGGTTTGAAATTTTTTAAAGAAAACTCTGTCATGACGCCACATCATAGGAAGTACTCTTTTTAATGGAGTCGAAAAACAGTTAGATGATGACATGGATATTAAATAAACATGCGTTTTGACTGCCTAATTAGCATATTTATGATACTTTTATAATTACTGAAATAAAATCCGACATCAGTACCATTAAAGGCTAGCTGTGTTACTTCACAGGATTTTTTAAAAGCAGCTTCATGATTAGTGATTAGGAAGACCCTTTCGTCTGTTCATCATAATTGTATATCATTTTCGTCTTCTTCAGAATGTAGGTCCAGGACCTGTTAATTCTGGCATATGTCTATCACGGTGTAATTTGTTTCCTTGGCGTGAACATTTTCGATATTTTACGAAAGAAGCCTTTATTACCGGGGCAGTAAAAGCTATTATGTACCAAATATATATTGAATAGCTTAGTAAAACATCTTTGCGGGAACATCAGAACATAGTTTTATGGTCAGGAGAATTCGTAATATATGACTCTCTAATTTCTAAAACTGAAACTATTACCAACATGGGGTATGCTACTTAATAGGTTCTTTTCTGGCGTTGTTTTGTGCAGAATAGCTTCTTTCTGAGGCCGCAAAACATATTTTCATAATCAAGAATCGGATCATGTTTCATCATTGTGAGAAATTGAAAAACGATACTTTTAATGTGTCCAAAATACACTTTCGAATTACCATTTCAAACAGGATAATCTTACCAGCAATATCATCTTCATAAGCTTAAACACCATATTTTATTAAATAAGTACTATTACAAATTGGTTAAAAAATTTTAATAATAAAACGCTTTGAATGGAACGAATAATAATGGAAGAAAACGCCATTTACCAATTATATTAATTTATTATTTGCTAATAATTTTGTAATTGGTTACTTAATTTACAAGTGTACAAAAATATCTAAATTCTATAAGAACTTTGCTATCACAATTGCAGTACTCTAACCGATTAATTGATTTATCGTTTCTAATTTCACTCACTTTAAGTTGGACAGACGGCGAGACGTTTATAATATACATATATTTACATCTATATACACAAATAAATATTGCCATTTATGCAAACTGAAGGTACGGAAAATGAATTCCGTTTAGAGGGATGTATAATGCATTCCAATCAGTAATTTACTTTTTGACCCATCGATGATCCTAAAATAACTCTTGTGTAAATAATTTAGAATCGAAAAGCTGAATGGGCATTTCACTATCTTTTGACGGCCGATAAAGGGATTGTTATCATTGCTTTACAACAAACTGGTGCATATAATCAATCCAAATAGAAAATTGTGAAGCACTAACTGCGGTGTGCGAAATTAACTAGTACTTAACCATTTCTGTAATGGTTTAAGTTTTCCAAATCTTCTGCAAAGTGTGGTACCACTATGGGAATATTGCTTAGTCAAAAACTACTTTCGATTGTTTACTATTCAGTATCTACGTTCTCCTCTTCATTTTTTGCACTTCTTACACATATCCGCCTCTAGCAGGAAACTCTTTAATACAAAATAAAATATTGCAACGAAACCAACAACACAACCCATCACTGCCTGAAACGTCCTCATAAACGATACTAATACGGCCTCCATACACTCTTAGTGGCGTTTATTTGCGGCGACGTGTGTAATCTAGTGGTATTTGGTGACTTAGGACTATGTCCCATTGATTTCCTCGAGCTGGGCACCTTCAGCTCACTCTTACTCAGCGGCTCCTTATCCTGAACCGTCGAATCGGGATGTTGTATCTCCTGCAGCAGAACACTCGCAGGTTTGATGGGTTGGAACGCTGATTTAACAACATCGATGTCTTCGTCGTCAGAGTTTTCCGAATGTGAATGGTCCATTGTGGAGTGTATCTTCGGACTTGACGGCCTACTTCGTATGCTATTCACTTGTGGACTTGCCGTTCGGTTGGTAGACGTTGGCGACAGTTTTATGCTTAACTGTTCCAGAGGAGATGGTGGAAGGGTTCGGAGCTGATGGAAGGTTTCGAAGGGTGGCACTTTTGGAAGATTATCGCTCGCCATAGTTGACAAAAGGGCACCTGGTGGAAGGTAACCTGGAGGATGGAAGCCCGCAGGTGGTGTCGCACCATGTGGAACGTAGAAATCTCCCGGAGGTTGAATATTTGATGGTGGAAGTTGTGGGGAAGTACCTGGAAGAGACAGAAAAGCTTAAGTTAGATGAGACAATACAGAATTTCCAATTATCTACTGACATTTTAATTGTTGCTGGATGAAATGGAGGCAAGCTTCAGTACGTTAAATTTAACCCCCCCCCCCCCTTCTTGGGTGAACGATAAGTTTTATCTGCACCGATGTTGTTAATTAGTAATGGGATAGTTTGTAACATATGGGGGGGGGGGAGTAACAATAATGTTTTTTCTATAAGTGAAAGATAAATGAGAAAGGTAAGTTTTGTGTGCCCAGACGTTGTTAATATTTGGTTACTATATAACACAGCGAGAGAAGGATGGAGTGACATACAAAAAACAGCAAACATACCTAACTATATTTTCCCTATAAAGAAAGAGATAAAGTAGTCGCAATTCAAGAAGACCAAAGTAGGATTAAAATGAAAACCATACTTGCCAAGTTGCCTAGGGTATTTACACCGTAAAGTAGAAAAGGATGCAGTGTTGCTACTTTGGGTTTTCATTTTAATCCTACTCTGGTCTTCTTACATTGCGACTACTATATGAGATGTACGTCTACTTTTCCTCCTTCTTCGGCTATTTATCTTTGTCCATTTATAGTTGCTAGTAACTATTGCTTGCAGTTGGTTTGTTTGGTTAGGGTATAACGCTGGGGCGAGAGGCGAAAAGGAAGAAAACAGAATGCCTGCGAAAAAGTAAGGATGATGATTTTCTACCAGTACCGTTATTAGTGAGTCAGCTGTAAGATTTGTTGTGATCTATTGAGCCAAGAGAGAGAGAGAGAGAGAGAGAGAGAGAGAGAGAGAGAGAGAGAAAGGTTGTAGAGAAGAACAGGAACGCGGCAAAGGGTGGGAGTCAGAGAAGGCGGGAGAGAGGCAAGCTTACCATCCCCCTTCTATTATTATATTGCCAAGTCTTTCTTTTAATAGACTTGTATCATTTGCTCTTTGTATTGTTAGCTGCATAATGGGTTGAATGGAAGGAAGCAAAAAACAAACAGCAGCGAAGGATAGTTATTCTTTTTTAGTATGATTGTTTTACCTCATCCTTTTATGTCTTATGCCTTCTTTGATTTAAACAATTTCGTTTTAGTATCAATGGGGGTTTCGTTTTACAGCTACTAAATTTGTCAGTTTCGATGGTAAACTTGAAGGTTTGGGGAGTGAAAAACAAGTGAGTCCGAAGAAAATGGGCAACTACGACTGTTTTTCTACTTCTACTACTAAAAACAATTGCGACTCCTCACCTATCTACGCCACCCTTTAGTTGTTAGTTAGCAGTTCACTACTTGATTTCTAATATTTAATATGTAATAATACCGTATTTTTTGGACCATAAGACTTACATCGACTTAAAATTGGGGTGCGTTTTATGGTCCGAAAGTAACATTAAAATACGAATCTTTACACTGTACCGATGCTGTTAGCGAAATTCAATTACTGGCGCAATATGTTAATAAAATGCGATGGATGGTACCGAAGATGAGGTAGCTTTTGAAGGGAGCTACAACAATAGTTCAGATGAAAGTAATACTAGTAATAGTAGCGAAAGTGAAGATGAACTGAATATGCCTAATACAAATTATTTAACTATAAATTAATATTAAGTAAGAATTTGTAAATCTTTATAAAATAATAAGTAGGTATATGTTTTTTTTTTTCTAAAAATCGTCTCATAAATTCGGGGTGCGTCTCATCGTCCGAAAAATACGGTAAATGTGTCAAGGAAGTGAGGAGTAGAAATAAATTTTGAGGGAGAAGAGGGAAGCGATACGTTGTAACTGCTCTTACCTCTTACTTATCCCGCTCCGTTTAATTATGATAGAATCGCTTCAGCTTTTACTTACTTTTTTAATTTAAAACATAGAATTTGTACTTATTAGAATTACATTAACTCTATGTATGAGATAGCTAAACATTACCCATTTTTTTGTTCATTCATGTACACTACCGTCCCCCCTCCCCCCGGAACTGCTTCGCATTACTTCAGGCGGGGATCGGACCGCATTTCACTGTGACCTCGAGTGACAGCGCGTATTCGCACGCTCCCGGGGTCCCAAACATTACCCATTAGTTAATTTAAATTGGAATACTTAAATTGTTATTTTTGATCATATTTGGAGTTTTTTTAACAAATGACTATAAAAATGTCTGTGGTATTTCCAGTGTTTCACAAAATTTAATATAAAATCAAAGACAGTTTCACGGATTTACCTGTATGATTTTGTACTGGTTACAATGGAAATGAAAATGTACGCACCTTTAACTAAACTAGGATGTATATTCGGCTGTTGCTGGAAGCTTCCGGTTCTCGTCCGGAAATAATCCGGCCAAGCGTAGGTCATGTAGGCCGCGTCCAGCCATCCAGCGTTGAGAAAGAACGGGTTGAAGGCACCTGGAAGCCCCGGAATTCCGTATCCGAACTGGTAGCCTAGAACAGTAGAAGAACGATAAATAAATAACTCCGAGGTGCTCCCAATTACGGTCTATTTTTAAGCGGAAAGGTGTCAAGCGCATAAAACCCGCTATCAAAGCGCTAAGACCGGGATTAAATAAATCTCTTGATCAAAGACCGACTGGGCTATAATAGATGGTTGTTTACATTCGGAGCAGCCGTATTAAAATCTTTATATCGGCAATTAATCCCCGTTTCGCCGTGGATCCATTAAAAGTGCGGCATATGCGCCATAAAATTTGCGAATGCATTTCGCTGAAGCGAAACGGGCCCTGCTTCTTCCTCCACAGCAGAATCAAAAATTTTCCGCTGTAAACATTACGATACATAAAAATTTTAGTTGTTGACGAAACGCCAGCGCCATTAAATCGCCGACAAACCAAGAAGACGCTAAACTTTATCTGTTTACACAACACACATGTCTATGGAGGTTTTATTGTACTTTCTGGTCGTTTTCTAAACATGTCGGGTTGATTTTGCGTGTGGCATGGATTTTATTGGGGCTTAACATAGTACACGTAATTCCCGTTGGTCCAATTTTTGAAATTACGTTGAAACAAGTTGGAACCCCACCTGGCTTGTGTTAGATATTCAAAAATACCATCCTATGACGTTTTTCCGTATAAGTATTGATAATAGATGTTCTGATAAATAAAACAACTTCTTCTTGTTTACCGAAACCACCGTTCAAGTAATGGCAGTTGATTAAATTATTACATCTATTGGGGAAATGTTTTTCATGGAATTTGTTCAACATCTTGTAACAGTTTTATTCTGTTTCGGTATCGGTAATTTGGTACATTATTAGATCTAACGAAAAAGTGACTGTTGATGAAGTTTGATGACCAACTAATAGCAATTTTTCCTTTTTTGGGGTTAGAGGTTCAATTTTGATAATTGATTAAATTATTAAATCTCATGAGTAACAACTTCTTCATGAAATCTGTTGACCAACTTTTAGGAATGTTGTGCCTTGTTCGCCTAAAATGTTCCTTGGACATTTCTTTTTGGGCTGAACACTAGCAGGACTATTGTTTAAGTAACGATAATTGATTAAACAATTAGATCTTGGGAGAAAAAACTTTAAAGCAATTTGCTCCTCTCAGACCTAAAATTTGCCAACACGATTGTTTGAATCTTGGCGGTTGGTTAAATTATTAGATCTCACAAAGAATATCTTCATAATTTTTGGGCTATTTATTAAATGTTACAAGAAATAGTATCTTTGTGACCTTTGATGACCAATGTATAATAATTTTGTCCCCATTACATCTTAGAAATACGAGGACTATTGTTGAATAGTGGTAGTTGTTTAAATCATTAACTGTCATGAAAAACAACTTTTTGGTGAAATTGATGACCAACTCATAGTAATTTTGATTATTCTTGCTTTCAGTTTGTGGTTGAGCATTGGTGGTGCGTAAGATATTAAACCGCATGAGAAAGAGCTTCTTCATTCAATTTCATGGTTATCTAACAGAGAGTTTGTCCTCCACCTTCTGGACTTACAAGGCCCTTTGTTTTAACCATTGGTTGTCCGTTTAAGATAACTTCTTGATGGAATTTGTTTACCAACTTTTAACAATTATACCATTTTTGAGTAAAGTTTGCATGGATCTGCCATTATTTTACATACTGGTTTGTGATTAAATTATTAATTCGTATGTAATTTAGTATTCAAGCTCTAATACTTGTGTCGTTTTTCGCGTAAGATTTAGTAGAACCATTGTTTAATTATTAATAATCGGTTAAATAATTGTGTATGATGCGGTATTTACAGGATTCGTTTACCAACTTAAAGTTATTCGATCTCTTTTCGGTTTGAAATCAAACAAAAGGAATTATATGATTGCTTGGTGGCAAACCTATATTCATTTAATTCCTTTTCCATCTAAGGTCTATGGAGATCACTGTAGAACTATTAGTAATTGGTTAAAGAATTGGTTCTCATGAGGAACACTTTGTTTACCATTTTAAAAGCAATTTTGCCCATCTTCCGTGTAAAATCGATCACAACAAATTATTGCTAGTTAGATAAATCATTGAGAAACCATTTCTCGATGAAATTGTTTAACCAAGTAACTATAATTAAACAGTAGTCCTAATTGAAACAAAATCAAATACTAACTGGATTTAGTTCTAGGTTCACGTGGTCCGTCCACGGTGACTTTGATGGCCTTGTTGTAGGTAGCAACTTGAAATGGAGATGTGCTGATCATGATGGATAGGGAAAACGACTTTCCCCGTCCGCTTCTTCCGACGAACCTGAGGTCGTTAAACTTGGCAACTTGGTTTTTCATAACGGCCGTGCAGTTTCTAAGTTCGGCGCAGAAATTTTCGTCGTTTCCCGCCCGGAGGGTGACCACGGTCCCATCCTGGATGTCGTCGAGAGCGACGACTTTGAAGGCGATGGGCAGACTCTTGTTGGACCTCCAGTGGTTGGGGAGGGCGCTGCAGAGGACTGTTGGGCTGCCGGTCTGAACAAGCTCTCCGTGGTACTCCTGAAGGGACTCCTGCATATTCGTGTACATGTCAAAATTCGGTGCTGGCAGATGCATCTGGATGCGACGACACTTAAAACTATGCACAACTAAAAATTCGCACTGCACGTTTCACCGTCGCCAACGTTTTAAAGAAATGCGCGTCGCCGTCGTCAAGACGCGCGACGTCGGCAGCGAGTGGGGACGATATTATCCGAACAGAAAATTCTTAAGGGTTGCACTTGAAACTGTCGAAAAGTTTTGTCTTTGGGTGCGAAAGCCTGCGTCACGTTTGGGGCTTCGCGGTGGACTGACGTTAAAACTTTTTCGTTCTGGTCAATATTGTTAGTTTTCGCCCCCGCTCTAAATACCCTGTTACCCTGACAAGGAGGGCACTTTTTATGAAACATAAATAGGTGCGTTGAAACGAAACGAAGAGAGGGATGTGATTTGTCGCGCTATAATGGACGTGCGACAAGGACGGACGCGTCCCTCACCTCACTAAACTTTTATAAGCTTCCGAGTGCGATGGAGCCTTTCGGCGCCCTTTACGCGACAAGGACGCATGCTGTCTTGTTAAGCAAAGAAAAGAGAAAAAATATCACCGACATGTGTATGAAAGCGAGAAAAGCGTCGCTATAAAAGCGACAAAGACTCACACAGGGCTCCGTTTCGCGCCCGACAGGGACCGACAGTTTTGATATATTTAACTGAAATTACTAGGCTAATGAGAGCGACAAGGACAGAGAGCGGCGTTATTCATGCCGGAGCGAGAAAAACTCACAGTCCGCAAACCGTAAGACGAAAAGAGACGAAAGATGGCGAGGGATGAAAGATAGGGCTTTCTTTGCGCTAAAGGGAGAAAGCCATAGAAAGTAGCCAATCCCAAACGTGGTTTTTGAGGCCCAGCCGTGGTTAGTCCCTCCTCTAACATGCCACACACCACATCATCCCCTACCCCCACTATTTCATACTTTCAGCAGTTTTCAACACGGAGTTTAGAAAGACGGGAGCTTTTTTGACAGCAACAACTTCTGGCCATTTATCTCTGCGTTTCGGGGATGTTTGTGAGTTTCTCTTAGTTTCCATAACTATTGGGGATTTTTGATTACTTTAGTGATTTTGAAGTTCTATTATGAACTTATAGAACGAAAATATTTCTAATTAATTTTTTTAATTGAAAAATTATGAAGAATCCTGCAACAGTTTAATTTATTCTTTGCCTACACATTTTACGTACTTAAAAAGTTTAAAGAAATGTTTTTTCTCTTTACTAATTTAAGAATTTTCATTTTACTACCTTCCTATAAAGGCTTATGTTGTTCTTCGGAAACCCCGCTCTTTTTCGTTCCTTCTTCCAATTTCCCTAATGCATCGCAGTCTTACTAATTATGCAGGAATAGACGCAAAACTAAGCCCGAGCCTGGTCTCTAAAGATAGAATAGCGGCGTGTTAGGGATAACGCGTGGCATAAAACAAAGCCTGACTTCCGGTGAGGCTTGTATTGTTAAAAACTCTTGGAGCGGAAGGACTTGACACGTCATTGTTGCAACGGCGGGATGAAAAGCTTTTCTATATTTTTGTTTTGCAACCCTCACTCATTAGTTGAAAGTTTGTTTTCAAATCTAGCCATGGAAATATCACTGTTAATATTGTCCTATGTGGGGCCATTTCTGGTACGTTCGTAGTGCCATATTTTATTTTTTAAGTATTTAATTGAAAAACTAATTAAATTATTTATTAATGGTTTTTTGAAACACTGTTTTTAATCGAGAAGCCTCGAGGACTTTTGGAGTATAAAAACCGTTGTAATGTAAAAATAATTAGACATTAAAAGGGTCCATTTTTTCCGATTGTTCTAAAATAATATTAATGTCTTTACCTTCGACATAAACACATAAATTCAATGATTGAATGATTGGATTTTCGAGTCGTTAAAGAAGTTTTCTATCTACGTAGTTTTACTTCTGCTAAACGTTCCACTTCTGTTTGAATCCTCGTCACATGCTTTATATTGGATAATTGCATTTGATGAATTTCCTATTTGAAAATATCTAACGTTGCATTATAATTTCTAGTAAAAACTCACGTGACGTCTTGTCGCTTTACCATCTTTAAAAATACAAAATTAACTAATATAAATGATATTTATATTAGTTAAAATATCCTTAATGACGAAGAAACAGTGGAAACCCCCAAGATGGACGAAATGAAATATATAATGAACAAAATGAAAAATAATAAATCACCAGGAGAAAACGAAAAAACCGTCGAAAACTTGAAGCATGGTGGAGATATTATGCAGAAACGAATCCTAGAGCTGATAACTAAAATATGGCAAACGGCAACAATGCCAAAGTCATGGAATAAGGCAGTGATGTTGCCAATATATAAAAAAGGCGACTAGATGGAATGTAAAAATTACAGAGGAATCGCACTCCTAGATGACACATATAAAATACTGGCCACCCTAGTAAAACAAAGATTAGAAAAGTATGCAGAAACGGCACTGGGGGCTTCAGGAAAAACAGGTCAACAACAGACCAAGTCTTCGTTTTAAAGCAAATCCTGCATGGCTCGTTGATTTTAAGGGCGCATATGATAAAATAAATAGAAAATAGTTAACGTACGCGCTAAAAGAACTGATAATCCCAGCAAAATTAATCAGATTAGTAAAAATGCCAATCCAAAACACGGCGACCCACTATCATGCGTATTATTTAATCTAGTCCTGGAAATAATAATTAAAAATAGTGAGATAAATAGAAAAGGAACTTTGTTTTATAAGAGTCATCAGTGCCTCGCATATGCAGATGACGGACAAGAAGCAGAAAAGAACTCCAGGACATTGCAAAACAGTTGATGGAATCTGCAGAAAAAATGGGCCTTCAAATTAATATAGAAAAGACAAAATACATGGAACTAAAAATCAAGGAAGGC
Organism: Limonius californicus; assembly: GCA_014611495.1. Classification (NCBI taxonomy): domain Eukaryota; kingdom Metazoa; phylum Arthropoda; class Insecta; order Coleoptera; family Elateridae; genus Limonius; species Limonius californicus. The sequence continues at coordinate 15,824 of JABXWE010009298.1, read as the reverse complement.
CACCTTAGAAAACAAAACCTGAGTATTAAGAAACTAGATGGAAATAAGGATGTTTTGGAATTTGAAGAAGTAGAGAACTACATATATCTGGGGGTCTTGGTGACAAATAAGTGCGAAGAAGACAGTGAGATTGATCTAAGAATAGCAAAAAGTAATAGCTGTACAGGAGGACTAAATAAAATATTAAGAGCAAAAGACGTATCCAGAAACACAAAGCTTAGGATCTATAAGTCAATGCTAAAAACAACCAATTGAAGATAGAAACATGGGAGAGAAAAATCTTAAGAAAATTTCTTGGCGGAAAAAATACAGTACTAGGATGGGAAAGAAGAATGAACACAGAACTATATGAACTGTACGGAAAAAAGTCAGTAGGAGATTTCATAAAAAGTAGAAGATTACAATGGCTAGGGCACCTAGAAAGAATAGACGCCGGAAGATTTGTGAAATAGGTGGCCTGGAGGACACCAGAAGAAAAGAGGAAGAAAGGAAGACCGAGAACTTGATACAAGCTGTGGAGAAAGACCTGACCGAAAAACGGATCAGAAACTGGAGAGAAGTAGCAAGGGACAGGAAAAAGTGTAAAGTCATTACATCGCTTTAATGTTATAAACCGTGTTTGAGAGTGCAAAGTGTTCAGATTATTTCATTATTATTGAAATTTATTTTGAGGCTTTATGTCCTCCACTTATGTTAGATAACGTATGAGTTTTGTAAGTTAAGTTTAAGTTTAGGTATGTAAATTAAGTTTATATCTTGTATTAATTCAGCTCAAGACCTAAATGGTCTGTTTAAGCTACATATATATATAACTAATATAAATATTATATTTTAAGACATCTAATGAACCTTCGCACAAAACCAAAACATTATACGGAAATAAAGTTACATAGAAAATTGGTTAATTAATTGACCCAAAAACTAAAAAACAAAGAAAACACACTCATTTAATTTTTATATTAACCCGCAACATTCAATTGTTAGACAAAGGTCTCCCCTATATTGAGGGGTGGTTGTAGTTAATATTAAAGTTCTAAAATCAAATACAGTTTCTGAACGTTGAGGTACCTATATTTGGAAATTTTGCAGATTCAATTAGTTTTGAATATTAAAATTGGAAGAATACCTATAATATCGTAATATTCAATTCTCAAGGTTTTGTGTAGGGTGCCTTACGGAATTTCAACAGACTCATTTTATTTTTAAATTTTAGTTATTGTTTTTTAGAAAACTAAATTGATATTACTAAAACCGTTTAGAAGAAGAGAGCTTTCTAGAATTCACTCAATGTCATTTTGCAATTTTTTTCATATGCTTCTTGTGAAAATTTTAATTCCTGTGTAAAATAAATTTAATATTCAAAGTGTATTATTCTGTCCAATGTAATAAATACTGTAGAGAACAAGAACAATTATGGACCACAAAATTCTTTTTCAAATTTGTTTCTACAACAAACCTAAATATCATACAAATATTCCAGTCCAAAGTGCTGAGAACAATAGCGGCCGCCCCATGGTACATCAGCAACCAGACGCTCCATGATGACTTGAAAATTCCCTATATCGCGGAAGAGATTCAGCAAATTGCTACCAAATACAAAGACCAAGTAACAAACCATGAGAACGATTTAATAAAGCAATTATACAACAGAGGTCCCATTGTGAGAAGACTACGTAGAACTTGGCCCCAAGACCTAGCGTAACGAAGAAATCACAATCTACAAGGGGAAACATCAGTGGATGATTCCCTTACAAGTCTAATACATGCAACACATTTACTTAATACTCTGTATGGAAGTAGATCGTAAATTTGCAAACTGCCAATCAAAAAAAATTTTGTTTCTAAATAAAGTGCCCTGGAAAGGTTTAAGGACCCCTTTTCTCAAATTTTAATGCTATTGTAATAATACCAAAAAAACAGCAGTTATTTCTGGGACGCTTGTACTCCATTTCTATATATGTTTTTGCGCACGTTAAATTCCATTTGGATTTTCCTGTATGTTAAATTATTCCTATAAGAGGCGCCTTTGCCAGATAGCAGACGTTTCGAATTTTTGGACCCAGATTATTCTATTTCTAAATTTTCAAATGACGTACCTCAAGGATGTTTAAATAGTATGTTTTTTAATTTTTAATATTATTTTGGGTAATATGGGAGGCTTATTACAATATGATCAATACTGAAACATATTGAACTCACCATGTACTTAATTTCGTTTGTAAATTTCTCATTGGATGGAATGTCTCATGAACCTTCAATTGGCCTATCTGTATGTATGTTTATTTGTAAGTATTGTGTATTTCATTATTTGCTTAATTTTGATTTTACAAGGCGTTTTCTGAGTACTAGAGTCTGCTCAACATTGACGACATATTTCAGATATTGGAAATTGAAAAGCTTCGCAGCTCCACATTGTTTGAAACTTTGATTTTTAATAAGAAGCTTCCAAGGATTGCAATAGTATTCGAGAGATTTATGGACCAACTTAATTTCACACCAAAATCAGTTTTAAATTGAGGTACCTCAGGGGACCATTCAGGGGCCCATTTTATTTTCCAATCTTCGTTATGATTTTTCTATTATATTGAAAATGTGCAAAACGCCCAGTATGTCCCTGGAGAATTGACTTACGTATGATAAGCGGAAAATAGCTTTAATAAAGAACAAAATGCGGAGCGTCAGTGCGCCAGCAGGGGGTGAAATCTAAATAAGACACGCGTCCCTAAATTACTGTCGTTATGACAATACACAAATGCACATTAATAATACAAGAGGGTGCAAAACTTGCGCACTTGCCGAACGGGGAGGTTTTTTTAAATTGGTTATCGGAAGCTGTCGCCTAATGAAGTTGTTTTCCCACTTAATTTTACTTAAAAAATATTGTAGTGTTATAATAAAGAATAAGAGATACCCAAGTTTTGAGCAAAAAATAATATTTCTATGAAATATCGCTAGAACATTTTTTAGATATGGAAAAGTAACGATTTCAGCAACACGTGTGTCATTCCTAAAACGCTGACCAATTTATTTTCGCCCCTTATACATAAATCTCGTACAGCCTGATCTAGTGATACTTTTCTGGTGTATTAGTGGTTCTACATGTGTTGCACCCCAAAGTTGTTATAAGAATGATAATTTAACCCTTCAGTCTTAGAAGTATGAACTGTAACCTTACATTGTTTTTTGTTCCACTACAGTACGCGTTTCGTGTTTTATTACCACTGGAAAATCGAAAAAACTAAGCTTTTAAGAATAACACACAAAGTTTGCTGTTTACAGAACCATCACCCAAATCGTGTTGTTGTCAAATACTTTCAAATTTGAGAACACGTACAGCATTTTCTAAACAAACATTTAAAATTTTTATAGGGATTTTACAGGGCCAAAACAGCACCAAAACGTTCTTCCTGTCTCCCCAAATCCATAATTCAAACGGAAAGTGATTTTGTGAAAATTTAAGGTCGTACGATTCTACACCCACTTGTAGAATTAAAATTCAGAATACAAGTGGGAGCTGTTATGGGTGGTTGATGAATTAATCGGAAAATTGCACCAGATCGAAGGTACACTCGGTAACGCAAGCTATAAGTGCTACCCAAGCACGTAAGGAATATTTAATCCAGTCTAAACTCAAGTTTACCAAGTTTAATTCTCAAGAGAGATCAGACATTGTCGGATAATTAATTCATGTTTCTACTCCACTTGGAGGAGCTTTCGATCATCGCCAGACGCAAAGGATGTGTGCTTTGATGGCCTCCTTGTTGCTCTGGCAAACTGTGGCTTGGTTTGGTTGTTGCATTGTTCCGAATCTGCATAATAAGACAAATGTGTTTAACACGTGTAGAAGTTTTAGTAAATAACCTGGTTCTCATCATGTATATCTTAAAACTATTGACCGTCCTCTTAATATCCTAAACTGAAGTGAATAAAATTGATGGAACTATAAAAATGCGTAGGGGGATTTCACTTGTTAATACGAATAGGTGATAAAAGTTAGCAAAGATCAAGATCTGATTTATAAAGCTATAAAACCAGAAAGTGTGTGGATTTAACTTAGTTGAGTTTCTTAAAATATTTTGAAATTACAACTGCTTTTATTTTGGAAAAAGTTTAGCCAAAAATGTGATACAAAAATTACATGAAAATGATAGAAGGAAGGTTATCAGTCACCAGAAAACGAGTACGTCTTCGGAAATCAACTGACATGGTCACTAACATCTGTAAGAAAAGTTAAGTTTCCTAGAATATTTTGTTCTTTCTCTTACTTCAATTTCTCATAATCAAGATAAGCAGTCCTGGATATCGAACATGAAGGCTAAAGGTAAGGTTGCTTAATCTTTCGTTGTGCTTCTAAAAATGTTTTTTTTACCCGAAGTCAGTTAGATTTTTGTATAAAGATACCTGAAAGAACTCATACAAAAACACCGTTGGAAAATAATCTGCCAAAAAATAGTTTTCGGAAGAAAGTTACCTGGGAAAATAGTAACACCACAAATGCACAATAAAAATTATCTTCGCGAAAATGAACTGCTAAACAATAAACTGCAAGAAAGGCTAAGTTTCGTAGAATAGAGTTTGCTTTTAATTCCAGTTTTAAAATTTCGATGTGGTTCTAAAAATGTTTAAAATTCAATGTCATTTAAATGTTCGACTAAAGCCAACTAAAAGGCAAACGGAAGAATGTCACTAGAAATAAATCTGCCGAGGAAAGGTTATCTTAAAAAGACTACCACAAAAAATAACATGAAAAGGGCACCACAAAATATATATCTGGAAGAATAAGTACAAATGTATTCTAAAAATATACAGCAGAACTTAAATTTTCTAGAATAGGTACTTAGTATTGTTTTATATTCCTATTTTTCCTAAATCGGGAAAGCCTTTAAAGACCAAACCAAAAAATACTCAGGTTGAAGATAAGGGTGTTTCGACTTTCGTTATGGTTTTGAAAATGCTTACAGGTCATAGTCGTTCAGATTTTCTATTAGTCACTAGCAAAAAAGCCGCCGAAGGAAGATTGACAAAGAAAGTAACTCGACAAAGGTTACCGGAAACACGAAAAATGTGGGAAAATATCTAATTATTTTTTAACTTAAATTTTTCTTAATGGGAGTAAAACGCAGTAACGCAGACCCAATAAGATTTTTCAATAAAGCTATCCGAGAAAACTTACCGTAGCATGCCCTAGAAAGTTTGCTGAACAAATGGTTACCAGGAAATAATCACACGAAAAGTGACTAAAATAATTACCACCTTTAAACTCAACTTACAAGATAACTAAAAAATATTGAAAAAGTTCATTGTTATTTCTTTTCTCTTGATATTTTCGAATAAAGCTCCTGGAAAGAACTCACAGATGTGTTATTTAAGGAAATTGCTGAAAGAAGGTTGACCGAGAAAGGTTACCAGCGAAACAGTCACATAAAAAATTTACTAAAAATAAACTCCTCCAAAATCAACGGAAAAAGTCTCCCAAAAATTAGGAATAAGGTAATTTTTTAAAATACTTAAGTTTCTGAAGTTCAGTTTTTTAGTCTATGTTTACCGAATCAGCCAGAGAAAGGTTGCCCGCTAAAGTTTGCCGCATAATTAGATATTAGAGAAAGACATTTGAAAAAAGTAGCTCGGCGAAAATTAAGTGCTAAGTGGGCCAAATATTGCCATATTAAAATATGTGGAAGAAGATATCGAGAAAAAGCGAACTGAAGAGAAGAGATGAGAGAAGGCACCAAGAAACAATACTTGGGGCAGAATCACAGGGAAAACGTTTTCAAAAAGATTAAAGAAGATACGGTTTCTGTTACACGTATTAATTGTTTTAATAATCACGATCAAAGACAAGAAGTTTTAATTATTGCTGTGCTTCTCAAAATGTTCGAAAAATTGCGAAAAGTTAAAAGTAATAATTTTGGGAAAGAAGGGTTGCTGTAAAAATTGTAGCACGAAAAGTTATCAAAAACACTTCAAGAAATCACTGGAATATCTTATAAAAATAATTTTTTTTAAAGTTGGTCATTCGTCCGTGTTTCTTTTCACTATTTCCTTTTGTTTGTGTTGCTTGATTGTTATTCCGGTGACTTTAATACTGTTTAATGTTTTCTTAATATGTTTTCCTGTGACATCAATTTTTCCTTCGACAATTAGTCAATAGAGTCTTCTTAAAGTGCCATTAACAATAACTTCAAGAGTTCATATATGCACATGAATTCATAAAAATACAATCCATGATAATTTCCATGTAACTTTCAGGATGTTCAATAACCGTAAATAAACAACTATATACTATAATATCATGGTATTATGCGTTTTCTACGGTGGTCTTCTTCAAAAGAAGTTGTGTAATACGACTATATGCAATAAAGATTCCCAGAAATAATGATATTAAGGGATTTTAAGTACTTTCAACAATTCCTTTTGTTGTGATGGACAAAGACTGCACCTTTGAAAAGATAAATTTTACAATGAATTATCTGCGACGGTACGTAAAGCTGAACAAATAAACACAAAACCTGTATTTGTTTTCGATTTCTTTTGAACGATTTTGAAGAAGAAAATCTGTATAGGTCGTAGGTAAATAAATAATTTATTTTCATAGCTTATTTCTTGTTAAACACATACTCGTAAATGCATTATACCAATTCGGTATTTATTATTTTTATTCATAGGTTAAATGCGGAGAGGTGTTCTAGGAGAATTATAAAAAAGGAAAGCTTTGATTCCTAATTTTCTGGTCTTCAAGGAGTGCTCATTTTGACTATGTAGGCGTAAATCGCTAGTGGTTGTAGAATAAAGCTACCAAAATATAACAGGAAGAAAACCAGAGTAGGAAATGCAGAAAGTGTCAGTTGTCCTGCATTTTTCAAGTACATAGGTTTGGTGAATGAAAAATTACTAACATACCGAACACAAATCCGTCAAAATTGCCTAGGAAAACGTCACAGGAAATATTTTAGAAAAACCGCACCAGGAATAGCAATGCGGAAACAAGTTACTGGCAAAAATCGCTTAACATACAGCACGAAAAATGTTCTTAAAGTCACACGCTACAAACTCTCACAAAAAAGATTCCTAGAAGTAGCTTTGGAAAAAATAGGAAATTTACGGAAGTAATTCGTCATCAAGATAAATTACATGAAAAAATCACAGGAAAGCTTCCTGAAGTAAAAGCATTGAAAACTCTCTACCCAATCAAGCTTAGTAATCCTTAAGAATGTTAACTAAAAAAATCCCTAAAAATGATTACCGAAAAAATCAAGAAAATTCTAGAAGAGAAAATAATACGGAAGAAACAATGTCCAAGTAAATACATCACTAGAAAAAGTAGGTAAGAGTAAAATTCTTCGGAAAAGAAAGTGGTCTTCAGCTTAAGTATAAAAAACTAGATTTTTTCCAATTTTAAAACTGTGCTTTAACGTTTTCACCTACTAAGGCCCAGTTCTTGTGTCATTATTTAATTTTATAGTTGATTAAAAATTGCATTTTTCGATTACATTAAATTAAAATTAAGTGACGGCTTTGAGTGTTTCTGTTATTCATGCCTTCTCCTGTGAAAGATTTTTTGAAATAATGTTGTTACCATTATTTGTAAAGAGAGATTTCGCGAATTGGGTTAATCTGCGAAAAGATAGCTTAGTGTCATGCAAAGTAAAGATAAAATTGTGTTATTACAGCTTCAAGTACGGTTGAATAAATGTAGGTTTTTTGAACTCCGTGGAGCAGTGCGGATACGTCACTCGAGGTCACAGTGAAATGCGGTCCGATCGGCTGCTTGTTCGAACGCCAGCTGAGGCGACCCCGGTTCACTTAGTTAAATTTAGAGTGCTTGTTGCATGAATGGTTAGTATGTAAGGGACGCTCGCACCCTCCTGAAGTAATGCGAAAGTTCGATAAATTAGAGTGGGTGAGGTGTGAGTTATGAGCAATCATATTATACTTAATTTAAGTAAATTCGTTCAGGTTACTTTCAAACTAGCTTAAGCCACATAATGTTAGATAAATATAAAATAGATCAGATTAAAATTAAATTAATATTTAGTTAAAAATAAAAGTAATAAGCAGCCTTGGCCCAGCGGCAAGTGTGTTGGACTGTTGGGCTAAACATCGAATTTTTACAAGGTTCGCATTCGGAAGTTAATGTAATACCATTGAGGTACTTCTGCCAAGAGCAACTTCTCTGTAGAAGATGTGCGCGACACTCACCGCGGTTCAGTGCCCAGATATTTTCTGAATCTCCGTATCTTCACTTCCTGATGTTCCACCATATTCATAATATAAAATTAGGGTAGTTAAAAATAGAATATATATGGTTAAATGTTGATTAATTTAAATTGAATTTTTTTAGTAATAGCCAATCATTCTTTGACTGCTTTCCTAAAGATCTCCTTTCCAGTTGCTTCTTTTTCTATGAATCTTCTCTTTTTCGAGTCCTTTATCTCTTACGAGACGTAGCGATCTTCTCCCCTATGCCTGTGTTGCGCGTTTAGAGTGCCACAGGTATAGAGGACCTACAGTGTAGCGTGGGCTCTGAACCATGGGAAGTGTAAACACTTCCACTCCATAGAAGATATAGGTACTAGGTAGAATACCTCGCTGGTTTGCCATTGCCTTGCGAGGGAGAAAGGCCGTTAAAATTCCGATGTTCCGGTACTGGGAATTGAACCCAGGACCTTCGGCGTAGAAGTCTAACGCGCTAACCTCTAGCCCACGACTGCCTCTATGAATAACTTTAGGTACGCCAATTTTGTATAGGCCAATTCTTCTGTCGATCTCTGGTAAGTGCTGTTAATTTAATATCATCATCATCATCAACAGCCTTTTCGTCTCACTGCTGGATACAGGCCTCTTCTCTGCCATGTGTTTCTCCTCAGCGCTAAGGTAGAAATATGGGATACCCACTGTTTAATATCGAATACGAACTACAGAAATTCCAGAGAAGGTTTTTAGCATTTCTACTTTACGGTTGCTGACCAGAATGGAAAATTTCGCGGGCTGGGTTGCATCACAAGATCTTTATACGCTGCGTGGTATTGCTGGAGTCGAACTCAAGCCAGAAAGCGAGCGTTCTACCAATTGAGCTACAACCACACGCCTATTTAATACACAATTAATTTTATTAACGGTCTTTGCGTCACACTGTTGGGCATCGGCCTCTTCTCTGCCGCGTGTTTCTCCTCAGCACGAAGGTAGAAACACGAGCGACCTACAGTTTATTGTCGAATCCGCATAACAGAAATTCGAGAGGAGGTTGCTTTTAGTATTAAGATCCTACGGATGCCAAAGCCGAATTGAGAAATTGTGTGTGGTGTGTCGCAGCTCAAGATTCCTATGAGTTGCGTAGTAATGTTGGGTTTTGAACCCAAGCCAGAATCGATTTTTTGCTTGGAAAGCGAGCGCTGTACCAAGTGAGCTACCACCACACTAACATACCTACAGTTAGGTTAATCTAAAGTTACGTTATATTAGATAAATGTTGATTAATTTAACTATTGCTAAATATTTGTCAATTTAGGTTAGTTTAGATTAAAATTAGGTAACTTTTGTGGTTGTCTTCTATCAGCCGTTTACTGTTTGTATGGGGTATGTTTTTGAACATCCGTTTCTTCGTAATCGACTTTCTCTCGTGACTGTTTTTACCTTTATGCAACTGTGTTTGTTTTTCCATGAATATATTTTAAAGATCGTGTAGTTGCCGAAGGCAATCCATGATTTTCATTCCACCCAACTTATACTTGCTTAGCAACTTTCGTGCTATACAACGGGTCTTCCACCCTTGAAAAACTCCAGTGCAGTGTTCAGAACTCGATTCTGAGCGACTTTCGCAGAATAACACAGAAGTCAAGCGCCTCGGCCACTACTCTACCGCGATCCCCTATGATATTTTGAATTTTGAAGTTTACTTTGGAACGGCTAAATTTAAAATTGTATTAGATCCCGTTGAAAACGTTAGAAAGTGACTGCACAAAAGAATAATATGGTAAAAATAAAATAAACATGTAGAAGAACAAACGAAGAAGTATTAAGAGGATACAGGAAGAGACAAGCCTGCGGATGCACGTAAGGAAAATAATAGATAGATTAGTAAAACATATCATACCCAGAAGAACTTTTGAAACCCATAATTAAAGGAAAAATGGGTTGACGAAACTATAGAGGAAGACCAAAAAATAAATCCCTAGAACAAATCATGAAGGACATTGGATGAGAAGCTATGCTGAACTCAAGAGACTAGGAGAACAGCGCCTAGACTAGAAGCCTACCACAAACCATTTAACATGATTATGAAACCGAGATAGAAAGAGAGGTCCCATTAAGTTTGGGTTAATTTTTGGGCGAGTGTTTTCCGATGCATTTTTCCAGTAATTTGGTGTTTACGAATCTCCTCTCTACTTGAACATTCTATTTTCGCTAAGCTTTGATATGACGAATCCGCTGTAACTATGAATGTTAATTAGTTGTGTAGTTATGTTTCACCCATTTAATTTAATTATATAAATTTCCTCCATAATAGTTTAGAGTAAATTTATTATTTAATGTATTCGGAAATTATTTTAAAATAACTATTGAAACCATAATTTATCCCCTGATTTGTGATTTTATTTAGCTTTGAATTGCGTGCGGGATTTAGACACGAACTTATGTCAATGTTCCAGATCCAGGTACTAATAACGCCCCGATACCAATTATAACTCCTTCATCCACAAAAATCTGATTACAAACCTAAAATTAACTCCGCTCATTTAAAGTCTGTCGTGTCAGTCTTGGAACGAATGCCTGAAATGCAACCGTGGTAATTACCCATCAAAACGGCTCTAAACGCTTTCACATTTCGAGACGGTTTGTTCCAGAAACAACACCGGGAATTGTTTAAACAATCCGCCGGGAAATATTTGCTCAGGCACTTGAGAAAATTGAATATTTGTTCTGAAGGGTTTACCCAGGGCACTGCTACAGCTGCATTATCTTCGATCTCCATAAAACTGTCTTGATCTTGCTCTATTCCGGTAAAACCTCAGTAAAACCGGGTAAAACACTGCATCGTCTGCGAAATCCGATCATATATCGTGAGCCAATCTCGAGCCCGGCTTTTGGCTTACCAGAAATCGCTACAGGAATAGATTCCGGGGATGAGATGGCCTTCCTATATCGCCTCCGGGCGACAATCGAAATTTTAAATAAATAATTGCCCGACGCCTGAAAAATCCGGCGTTATTTATGGTTTTTATAAATGACAGACTCTGAAAGGGCGAAACAAAGCGCTTTAAATAATAATAATCACTTTCTACATCCATCACTCTTGCAGACCATTACCTAAGCGGAAGTTCCCTTTATATGTGGGTGTTCGTGCTAACCTGCACTTCCTGTTAAGCCCATGTGTAGGATAATTACCAACATATCACTCATGCTCTGAGTTTTAAATTTTTTCCGCTAATTTTTCGTTTGTTTACCTTATACTATTACTTATTTTGTCGTTATAAAGAGTACTTAAGAATGATAAATTATGCTATTTATTGCTTGCGCCAGTGGCGTACTTAGATTTATTTGTGTTGACCCACAGAAGCTCAATGTTAGGAATTTATATAGTAAATTTGTTATGATATATGTCTAAAATAGTCTCTCATAACGAACCAAAACGCAGTTTGTTCTAACTCGCAACGAATTTAAATACGACGGAAGAGACTGGGAAAATGTTATAGACAAACTTTACGTTAGATTTGGATGAGGTTAAAATATAAATTGGGTTACTTAAAGCTTGGAATTTTGCGAAGAAGGATGCTATTTATTCTATATTTTCAAAACTTTACTGTCAGCCTATGGAAAAAATTAACTTTATCATACTTTAAATAATATTTATTAGTAGTAGCATATGCAACTTCCCATTTTACTGAAGATACCACACGTATTGACGTACCTGCTATCGTACAGGAAACTTACCCAATGGCGATTAATGTGGACGCTAAATTATAGGAGCATGTAGGTTAGAGACAGATAAAATAAGTATCGGAATGCTAAACAAGTTGGTGTTAGAGTAGGATATTACAAATTGTTACAGAAGCCTTAATGTTGAAGGATTTCCGCAAAAATAAGTCGTTTTGAATTAAGACGTCCTGTAATTCCTGTCCTGTTCTAATTGAGTTGGTTTAATAAAATACTTACTGTAAAACACGTCCCCATTTATTTTTCAAAATCTTTATGTTTCCCTAAGATTTAAACTCGCTGCTATACCTGTATTTCACGACATCTATAGCTGCACACCACAGTCTGTGGCACAGGGCTGTACTGGTAGGACTCGGTTAACGGCGCTTCAGTTTACTATAATTTGAGAGAGTGAAGAGTCATAACTCTGCCTGACTTCCTAAACATAGATACTTCCGACAATTCTGCAGCCATGCAACAACTTAGAAAAAAGGAGATATTAAACATATACCTATTTTATGGTTTTTAAGCAACAAATGATCTTTTTTTAACATTCTCTTAAACGTCATACAATTTTCAATACGTAAATTTCATAAGAGAAACTATTTTGGGTTGACTACTAAACATTTCGGAGCGAAGTAACATTTACTTGCTTCCTAAAATAATTTGCTGCAATAAACCTCATTTCATTTTACGTCGGAAACCAAAACTTAGTTTAAAATGAAACGTAGCTGTACATTTTCAAATATTCGTAGGATGGGGTTTTTAAGAAAATCAAAAATAATTTTGTAGACCTTTCAGGACTGTCCATCACAATTTTAAAGAAAAATTAATCATTCATATAATCCATAAATAATATATTGCCTTTACCGCGTTGTGATAATAATTTAAAGTTTATGTCAATTATGTTATTAATGTTTTATAAGACTGCGAAAAACCCCTTACCACCACGATATTTAGAACACCCAACAATGTATTTCAGCCAACAAGTTGCCATCTTCGGTAGAAACTGATAAACTTAGATAGCATTTTGACTTTTACCACGATGCACAATTGAATCGATATCATTACAGCATCTTACAGAAATATTATTTTAAAAGCTGTTGTTTTAGATGTGACTCACTTTACAATATAATTTCTCCATTTTTGATACAAACTACCATCTAACTAAATTAGTTTTTAGAAGTCTCTTTTTGTGCTTCTTTGAGTTTCAGGATGGTTATTTTCAGTAATATTTCAAAATTTATACCTATATTGTGGTGATTTTTGATTCATAAGTTCGGTTAAATTCATTTTATAAAGAATACTAGTACAATTGGTTGATATCTTGCAATTCGGTTCCATTGTGGTCATTAAAAAAGGGCAGATCAAGACGCAGATAACTTCTTGCTTGGTCTGAAACACTGCCAAGTTCGTATTTTACATATACCTGCCACAAAGAGAGATTATTATTAAAAAAACTAATTTAAAAATATTCTACATTGTATATGATAGAAAGATTCTATAGCATGCCATGATAAGTGTGAAATGCGGAAAGTGCGTAATAGGCAGCTTTCGGACATATACATTGCATTTCTGAAATCAGAACATGGATAAACAGTGACGTCATTAAGATATGAAACTTTTTATAACATTATTTTACCTGTCAAAATATTAATTTTAAAATTATATTTTGATCCAAATACCCATACTGTAATTTTAAGTATTTTTTAGCATCTTTGTTATATAATTTTGTTAGTTGCTAAAATAGTTGTTTAGAAAACAATGTAAAAAGAGCGTCCTTTAGAACTTTGGCGAGGATGCACGCATTTTTTTAGTGTGAAAATTTAAAAAACAATTAAAAACATTGTTGATTTTTAATAAAGTAAAAGTTTATTGTCAAGAGTAAATACGAGTTTCATTAAAGAAAAGAGTAAGGCAATATTACTTATCAATTAATATTGAATTAAGTGGATTCTGTATGGAATTCATCGATTTGGGTCCACTTTCACGCAACAATATTTGGATCACAGCCCAATTTAAGTAACATTTGGGGTCAAGGACTTTCTAAGAAGATAATTATTATTTGTACGCAGAGATTACATCAGAAAGGTAAACTTATTATACATACCTTAGCAAGAAGCACGAGTGTTCCAGAGAACTCCAAATACAGCAGGAAATTATAATTAAACCTGTTTAAATTTACACCGAGCATTTATAGGAATTTACTAGGTTAAAAGATTGCAAACGGCTATGACGTGTATAGGTTCCAACTGAAGTTAGCTGCTTACTGATAAATTGTATAAAATGTCCATTTTCTAATATAATAGTAAAGCGTAACTGAACCTACTCCTAAGATAGAGTTACTTATGTTCTACAGTTAGACCGTGAGATTTCAATTTAAATAGCTTGCCGACAAGTTTCTAAAGGTTGTCACCTGGCGCCCAACTTACCTTACATAAATAAAAATAAAAATTAAATAAAAATATAATTGTAGAATGCTAGCTGGTCAAATCTTTTAAATATAATTTGATTTAAATTTTTATTAATCTAGCTCATTTCACATATATGCTGTAGCCAAACATAAAGAAGACTAGTAGTTTGTTTTTGGTACACAGTTCATATTATATCAATATATATTTTTTTATACTTATATTCAGAATGGTTGATCACAGCTACTCCTACTCCTACAACTCCTAGACTTATACTATTTATAGAAATATATCTACATCGAAGGGCAGTTTATAAAAATTTGTAATTAGAAGACTGACTATAGGCATACGAATTTATTTAAATTTGTCAATCGGATAAGAACAAAAAGTACTAAATTGTAGCTTCCGCTCAGGTTTTAATAAATTGGCAATGTATCTATGAATTAATGAAATTAAAACGTGCTGTTCGATTTCACATAAATTTCTATTAACCTAATAATGATAATAATGAATTATACCTGTAAGTACAGACAAAACACTATTTAAATATCTCCTATGGTGATAGAACTAATGTTGGATGCTTTATGGGCAAATTTACTACAGTTTTCAAATAAAACCTATTCGCTTTCTATAATTAAACACTGTAGCAACGGTTACGTACATGTTTATGCGAATCTGACTATTGGAACTACGCTGTACAAAATATTAAAATAATCAAACAATCATTATCTGCTGAGGTACACTCCCGGATATTCTTTATAAAATCATCAAACGATGAAATGTTTTTCTTTAAAATATGAATAAAGGTTTGGCAAAGAATGGGTACTGAAGTCAAGGTTCTTGCAACTCAAAAAAGTAATTGATTGATTTGATGAGATGAGTGGTTAGCTGACTTTCGGATTAACTAAGAAACTGATATTTTAACTGCTTCTGTATTAATTACTAGTTTAATTTTAGATTGTTCTTCTAGGCTTGTTCAGGGAATTTTTCTTTTTAGTATACATAGCCTATGTATAATTTTAAAAGAAACGCGTCAATTTCGCCTATTGTGTATGCAACCAACTATACCGACAACTAAAAACAGGAGCAAACGTCACGGTAGTTGTGAATTATTTCAGTATGAAGGTTATGTTGATGCAGTGTTTATAGTAAATAAGTATTTCACCGTGTATATAGGACACAGATGATGCTTTTTTTGTTAATTACAAAAATCGCAGGTTGATGTTTCCGTAAGGTCCGTGAACTTACTTATATACTTCCTTTCTACAACACAATTACATCGACGGCACAGTAGTGTAATGGTCAGCATAGCTGCCTTCCAAGCAGGTGATCCGAGTTCAATTCCCGGCCACCGCGAACTTTTTTTAATTATTATTTTTTGTTATAACTATTAATTATGATTTTCTTCAACGTAGCATAAAATATTTAATTTAATTTCTTCGGTTAAAATGTGATTACTTTTAGTTCTTATTTTATGGGAATTTATTACGCATCCCTCTG
>JABXWE010009296.1:0-13861 GCA_014611495.1 Limonius californicus | reverse complement strand
CTTATATTTTTTAAGTATTTTTTAAGTATAATAATAGGACGACAACCTTGTGGAGATAAGCGAAATAGAAGAAGAGAGGGTTTGTCAACAATCAAAGCCTCTGCGTGAGAAAAATCATGCACCAGTTCAACAAGTAACACCTATAGCGAATCGGAAAAGGAAGTCGGAGGAAAAAGCAGCACATCCAACGTCAGTGCAACAGGTGCTGACATATTTAGAAAAAAGGCAAAGCAATCGTAATTTGGGCCTTGACGATATTGACTTAATGTGTATGGGGTATGCCATAACTATCAAGTAGTTTTCACCTCGAAGGCAAACGATGGTCAAATTTAAAATGCCTCAAATTTTAATGGAGGCGGAATTGGCACAACAGACGGACGACGAACAAAATAACCAAGAGGGGAGAGCCCCGTTATCAACATTCAGCAGACCATGTTCCTCTGCATCAGCACATACATCATTGTCCGACTCATCATTTTTATCACCGCCTGAATCAGAAATATGTTCCAATCTTGTCCCGGAGATCGAAAGTCAAGCTAAATCATCCACGAGCTGGTACGATGAATTTGGCTTACCAGTGAATAATTACGAACAGTCAATCTCCTACATATAAGCCAAGGCTTCGTGTATGTTATATACACTTACCTGTGCCTTTCATCATCTTCGTCCAGCAATAATGCTAGTAATATAGCTTCTTCTTCTACTTCGTTCATTACGTCTATTGATATGGAACATACAGATGCTAAAATACTGAGAATTTACAAGCGATCACCTCATACGACCGCGTCAGTGTGCGGACTCGCGTTTGCCACCGCCCCCACCACCGCCATCGCTACCGCCACCGCTCCCGCCACCGCCTTGGTTTGCGCTCCGCTTAAAGGTGAGTCCGATTCCGATTCCCGTAAGCTGCTGGCTTCTCGGCCTTCCACGAGAACTTGCAATCAGCTGTGATGTGGAAGGTGGCGCCTGCTGATTTTAACCTACTCTATACACAGCTACATTCGATTTCCCTCCCTTAAGCGTTTCTCGTGAACCACCCCTACTTCTCTGAGTTAAGCCGAAGGCACTTCTATCTTTCCTGTAGCGGGTCGAAAAAAAGCTCTTTGAGAAACAGACAAAAATCGCAGGCACGCCCTTTAAGGCTGGATCACGATGGTCTTCTTCGGCAGAGAGTAGAGAGAAGCATAATTTGGGGCATTCTTAGGTTCCAAAGAATCAGACAAAAATCGCAGGCTGGATCACGATGGTGACAACGTTACGGGCCAAGACTTCAACGGCTTAGTGGAGGGGGTAACACGGTTGAAGGCTTTAATACGAGACAAGTCGAGAAGACAATTTCACGGAATTGTCTTAAAAAAAAGCTAACACTCTGCTAATATTTTTAACTCGACACAAGTCGAGAATGAATCTGCCCCTGACAAGAAAAAGGAAAGCGATACGTTATCTTAATTTAGCAGAGGCGTTGCCAAAAAGCTCCGATTCAAAACCAGGTGCGTTCACCCTCAGAGGCTTGGGCTAACTTTGGCCTCCTCTTGTTGTTGGCGCCGAGGTTTTAACAGGCAACCGGGTCGAGCGAAGATGTTAAATCGACTCACGCGAAAACGTAACGCGAATCTCATCGGAAGTTTCGAAAAAGTGACCTCCCATAAATTATTCCTTGAAAATAATAAAAATAGTAATCGACTACAGAGTGGCAATTAAATTAAGACTTTAACGCGTATGAAGCGGCAAAATCAAACGAACATAACACTTAGCTATTATTTGGATGATTAAACTTGTAGATTGTCCCCAACTTATCAGCTTACCCCTGATGATCCCATCTACGAATGGTGTCGCCATGGACATTCACAAATGGTGTCTTATCGAACAACCAAGAATGATGTCCTCTTCGAACAACTAAGGATAATGTCGCTATTGAACATCCACAGATGATGTGCCCTTGGCTTGGTTACGTTCGCATCCTCTACGTTGCTTGTACGTGCTCGTTTCTGCGGTTACAAATTTTCCCACGCGCCGAGTGGTGTCTAATCATACACTGATATTCTTCTCTGCATGTTCTTTTAATTTTCATTCCAGGTAAATAAGCTACTTCTGGAAGTAGTTACGGATCATTCTTTTTCACTGTATTTTCTTTTGCACAGTAGTTCTATTTACTTCTAATACCATTCGTTGGGTCACTTTTTCTTCAATAATTAAATGGCTTCAGTAAACGTTTTTTCATTCATTTATACATCATCATTCCAGCGAGAATAATATTATTACATGTAGATGATGTCGCTGCTAACTGATTCGTATTTAAAATTATTATTGTTTTATTTAATAGCGCTAACTTTGATTACAACTTATTCAGTTATCTGAGATTATTAAACTGTTATTGCTTGTTGTGATTGGTATATCCCATTTTTCAATGCAGAGCACAATCTGTATTAACTGCTGTAGATTTTCACACGTTTATGAAATTTATAAATTTTAATTGAATATTTGAAAGCAATCCATTTTGTTTATTTGGAGCGCCGTTCCACCAATCCGGATGTCTTTATACACTTGGACCTTCACATCCAATAAGGAAATAACAACAGTGTCTAATTATTAGCTTATTATAATTTTACATTACATAGGTGCGGTTTAATTCACTTCTGAATTGTTAAAGGTACTCTCAATTAAAACCCAAATTTACTTTACAAAATGTTTATTTCGCGTTATATATCCGAGCAGTTTAGAAGGCTGGTGTTGAACTTTCAAACGTCGAAGAACAAAATAAATGTTCTTTTAGCATACAGTACGTGTCCTAAACTCCACATTACAGTCACATAAGTTACCAAGGATTAGTCGACCACATGGCTAATTCTCTAATTAACATTCTTAGACGCTCATAAAATAATAATGGGACGGTTTATATTTTGTTGAAGTGTTTTGTTACATTAGATATTAATTTACTATATAACAGTCCGTATAAGTATACACTCAAAAGGTACATTTCTCTTGATTTACTTTATAGATTTGTCTGGACCATGCTTTATAACTGTCATTGTCTAAATTTAAATGTAGATATAAGCACTATCTCGAGGTATCTAAATAAGTTAAATCGTAGAGAACATGTGTACTATGGAGTGAAAACTTGGGAGCTGAACAAGCGAGATAAAGAAGGTTTGATGTCCGTTTCGTCAAATGGATAATTACAGAAGCAGTTGTGACTCGAGATTAGGCTACGTCACAAATGTACCAGTAAGACAAATGATGGGCGTAGGAGAAATATTCCATAGCCATTTCCATAGAATGAATAAGAACAGGTGGCAATTTATTTTTAGTGCATCTTGGATGAATCAATAATAATCCTTCCTAGATTATACAATATAAAAATAACCTTCAAGCATATCCCGAAATGCCTACAAGGACAGGTGCACTCTTATCAGTTTGATTATCTGTTTTTAGGTCAAACTTCTAGGTACGTTTGATTTAAACTTTATATGCTGTTACTATGTGGCAGTAATTAAAACGTAGGGACATTTGGAATATTTTTTATTATTTACCAAAAAGATATATTACGTCAAAATGTCAATATATTTTAGCTATTAAGGTATAGTAATGGCATCAGACAAAATACTTCGGAATAGTTTTCATTGTTTGGTTCTGTCGCCTTCAGGTTTTAAGATAAGATTTTACTAGTAGCAGTATATAAACTAGCGCAATACTACATTTTCATTGTAGTGTAGCAAACATCTGCTTTCAAAGTTTAAAGATGGCGGTGAGCATAAATAAAATCGGAAACGACACGGAAGCCGATCGCATTCTAAACACACACTTTTCGTCCGCAATTCGTAGCACCGGCTTCGTGGAAATTGGCGAAGATAAGTTTATTATGCCGACTATGTTTATAGATTGGGAGGAAAAGATCAGGAAGTTTGAGGTTCGAAATGAAGACGTTTTTGTCCTTGGACACCCAAAAACAGGTAAGATTGAACTATTAGGAATTATTTATACTAAAAAAATGCTGCACAAGAATCCCTACATCATTATTTTGGTTTGAAGAAACATGTTACTATATCTTTCTTTGGGATATTAGATACGTTTATTCAAAGATACTTAAAATATTACATGTCATTTTATGGTCTAATTAATATATTATATAGGTATGCCGTTATAGGATTTCCTCCTCTTCAGCCCAGGGCTTCTTTCCTTCTTGTGTGTCCGTCGGTCTGCTTGTAGTAGTGGAATTGGAGGTTTTGCTTCCTTCAGTTGTCTTGTTATGTGATTTTTAAAATTTGCCGCTACACTTTATTAATTCCGTAATCTGTTTGCCGCTTCGTAAGAATTAGTATCGCTATTTTAATTGAATTCTTATTTTGGATTACTATTTTCGCTATTTTGTTTTGACTTTGAAAATTTAGTTAACGTTATTTTGGTTGAGGTCGTATTTTCGGTATTTTGTTTTGTCTTTCGAAGTTCGAGAAATATCTCAATAGTTCTTTGTGTAAAATCTGCAAGCTTTTGTTTTTCTGCGTTAGACCTTGAACGCTTCCTGGAACTCGAGTGTCACAAACAAATTCTTTTTCTAGAATATTCCAGAAGATTTCGTAATGTGGCGCAATTTTGAAGGGAGAAGTGCAGGTTCCCGTTGCATTTTGAGTGCAGTCCATTTTGAGATCTTGGGGGCTCCGGTTGTCCGTAGCTCGATCAATCGGCAATCGTAATGACGTAAAGTGCTGCAGGGGCGGCTCAGGTTTTTTTGTGAGGGGTATCAGTAGTGTGTTTTTTCGTCTCGCTGTTGTACCAAGGGGTACTTTACAGGCCGTCGGCTATTGCCGGATTAAGAAGGAATAACGTGATTCAACCCCAGGAAAAGGCAACTCTTCAGTGAGTTGTACAATCGCCTTTCGGCGGATCATCGTCAAAGCCCAACGCCCGTGGTTCTGCAGCCATTTCATGTCAGCGAAGGTTCCTGTCTTCGCCGGTGTTATCGTTTACAAATGGATATCGCCATTAATTGTGCCGTCTCTTCCTCACGGTTGTGCCTGTCTACAAAATTCAAGGTAAAAACTTCCAGTTTGGTGTTTTTTTGTGAAGCAAAACTTTCCGTGTAACTTGCAGAATTTCGCGATTTTGAACTCTTTGTAGGCAACCCAAAAGCGATCTTCAATCGCTATTGTTTGTAAAAATATTAAAATAGTATTTTTCTTGTAAACTACGCCATTGACCACGCAGATAAATCGCAGTATAAATATTGTGAGTCAGCGGCGTCGTTTTCCACGAACGTTCAAGGATTTTCATAGTAATTGTAATTCTAAACTATTTGTGTTATAACTTGCCATTTCGTTGTATTTTGGTCAAACAGTTTCATTATATGTGTTAAAATTTACTGCTTCTTTTATTTATGTGTACTCTGTATGTGTTTATGTAAAAATTTTGCAAGCTTTAATTATACAGGTGAAGGCACAATTAAAGGTAGGTTCCATTCACGTGAGCTGCTGGTTTCTCGACCTTCCGCGAGGACCTACAAAACCAGCTGGATTTTGGAAGGTGGCGCCCACTTATTTTGACTCGCCCTGTACACAACTTGAAGCAGTTTTTCGATAAGAAATTTTTAGCAAACTCCCCCTACTCCCCTGAGCTAAGCTGTAGGCCCTTTTTTTTGTTGCGAATCGTCGAAAAATCTCGATTGGCCCGCAACAGTCTTCGGGTGGGAGGTAGCTGGTGGGAATCTTGGAACATCCTTTGGCGGTTGGTTGGGGCTTCTTGGGTATCTGGAATTTGACTAAATAGTGGTGTAGCATTGCCTGTAATGGGGGTATTATATACGAGTATATGTTCGAGATTTCTACGGTTGTCGTCGTTTCTCGCTTCTCAACTTCCATAATTTCCAGTCTAACCAATCGTTGTCTTAAAGTCCTCTTGCGTCTGTGGTTTCCTTCACATCTGCCTTCCAACTTCTGGGAGGTTTTCCCCGCTTTCGCCGTTCTACTGCGATCCGTTCCCAGACTCTTTTGGCCATCTATGGTTGTCCATTCTCTGGAGGTGACCGTACCATATCAATCTTTTACTTTCTATGGTGTCGAAATATTTCCTTCTACATCCATCATTTGTCATATTTTGTCATTTCTGACATGGTCCAATTTAGATATACGGCTGCTTCTTCTCCAGAAATTCATTTATAGGGAATCAACTTCTCTTATCTATCTTATTCAATGGGGATATTAACGATGTTAATTGCATTGTTTGGGAGGTGCTCTCTATGAGATCGAGAAGGTCACCGGAGAGGTCTAGGTATAGACATGATAAGAGGGGTGTGGGTGCTTGAGTTTCCGATAGGGTTTTCTGGGGATTCGGATACCGTATTTGGGAGAAATTCGGAGGGTCTCTTCGGTGATGGGGTCATTGCCGTTGAGGGTGCGGGTGGTGTCTGGGTCTTCGTGAAGTAGGATTCAGGTTAATCGGACATCGAGTATGAAGATTCTTCGTAAAATTTCACTATCGTATTCGCACATTTGTTCTAGAGCAGTAGCTGGGAGGGTGGCATAGATGGATTCTCGGTAATGGATTCCTGATCGGCTGATTGTGTTGTAGGTATGAAGGAGGATTTAAGAATTGTGACCTTGAAAGCGTTCTTGGATACGACGGGGGAGATTAGAGCGGTTGATAACTTTTTCGAGGGTTTCTCGGAGGTAAGGTTTTAGAGAGCACGTATGAGAGGAGGTGATTTTTCATTTGGTTGGTTTATTGTTGGATAGATGACTTGGGATCAAAACTGGATGTGTGTGTGTGGCGAATATCATGCTGTGCTTTTACCTAAG
This sequence comes from Limonius californicus, assembly GCA_014611495.1. Taxonomy (NCBI): domain Eukaryota; kingdom Metazoa; phylum Arthropoda; class Insecta; order Coleoptera; family Elateridae; genus Limonius; species Limonius californicus. The sequence continues at coordinate 7,073 of JABXWE010009296.1, read as the reverse complement.
CGAAAGTTTTGGTTTGGTTAATATTAGTTATTATTTAAAATTCCTATATATGTTTTGGTAAATAATCGTTGGTTAGACAAACCTGGACATAATTCAAAAGTCCTAAATATCTTTTTGACAACAGGTACAACATGGCTGCAGGAAATGGTTTGGCTCATATCTAACAACTTCGACTACGAAAAAGCCAAAGTAAGCGTGGTCGTTCGTGTTCCATTATTAGAGTAAGCAAATAGAGGGCTATGCAATTTGTGGTATTGAAAATTTGTTTCAGGGGTCCGGCATATGTTGGTCCGAGCGTAGTCAACGGCCAACTCTCCTACGGTGGTCACCCATGGGAGTTACAAAAGCACGAAGGTCCTCGAGTCATCAAGTCTCACTTGCATTGGTCTCTCCTACCTGAACAGATCCAAAATGGAACAAAAAAGCCAAAGGTAAGACCAATTATTGTGGGATATTTAAATAATATCATAATTCGGAAGTAACCTTGGAAACCGTTTTCAAAAATGTTACAAATGTTGGATGGTAAATGATTTCAGATAATCAGCGTTTTACGAAGTCCTCATGATACCTTTATTTCCTATTACCATTATTGCAGATTGATGGAGGGCTTCACAGGTACTTTTGAGGAAATGTACAAGATATTTCTGGAAGGAAGAAGTGAGTATTATTATAGATTAGCATAAAACAGTACACTGTTCAGTATTCTCTAATTACTTGACAAATTCGAGTAATCATATTTTGGGATAATATAAGGATATACAGGTTGTTTGGCAATTCACAGCAAGTTGATTTTCCAAGTTGTTCTTAACAATAAAAAAAACATTTTTAAGTAAAAGTGATACACTTTTAGGCAGTTGGGAGTATTTTGGGTACCCAAAACTATAAAATATATATCCTGTAATTTCTCGACAATTTGGTGTTTGGAGGTTTCAATTAGTAAATTATAATACAACCCTTGCCCTAAACTGCATAATAAGCTAAAAATTGTCTTTGTAATAACATGTGTTATCATTAATAAATGAAAATAGTTTATCTTTCGTCTAAACCGGAAATTAGTTTGTTTATCCAAAATACTCGCCGCCTAAAACTGTATTACTTTTACTTAAATATATTTTTTCTAGTAACCTTACTTACGGTATATATATATAGTTTGATTAGTATTATTTCAGTTTCTTCTATATATACTTTGTCCGCTTCTGTTTGCGCCCACAGATTAAGACCGCAAAGAAATCGATCATTGTTGTCTTTGTGCTGCACTTCTTTTATTTTCACATTATAGTTGGCACAATTTAGGTATGTTGGTTAATGTTGTAATACGTCATATATTACATTAGTTTATTAAACACAGAAGTATTTAGTACGTGGTATCTACACGGTGTCATATAAGCTGAAAGAAAACGCCCGGTGGCGTTGTTCAGCAGTGCACAATTAACACAAAACATCTAAAATATTTATTTTTCGCAGACCACTTTCTTCACACGAGCTTCATTCATTTTGATATTCAAATGCTGCGAATGACTAGTGCACAAGTTCAAAATGCATATTTATGACTCAAAATGCTGTTGAAATCACGGGATTTAGATATGATATCAAAACAAATCTAAGCAAGGCTTACAGCAATTTACATTACAATCAACATTACAATTAACACTGCTCTTCCGAATTTTACAGTTGTCAAAACACATTATTCTATTCGTTTCTGTAAATTTCGTTTCACTTGCTTTAATGGAATACACATTTGCTGAGTACACTGGCATAATTTGGATTCTTGGAGAGGTTGGTGCTAATTGTAATGCAACAGCTCGGCTATATGCTGAACACTATCCAAATAGAAGACATCCAAACCACACAGTTATTAAACGAATCGTCCAACGACTACGAGAGAGACACAAGGAAGTGTTGGTCTAAAAAGAGGTGGTGGTGGTTGTTCATTTATAGTAAGACAGCCCAATATTGAAGAAAATGTATTAGAGTTAACCTAGGATTGTAAACAAAACAAAGTCGACACTACACAGAATATTATACGACAACGGCCTATATCTCTTTCAGAAAATGAAAATGCAACACTTTTTAGGTAACTGTGAATGGCTATTAAATCAACATCAGGAAAACTGGAATTTTATTGCCAATATTCTGAGAATAGATGAGGCGACCCTTACGTAGGATGGGGGTTACACTACTCATAATAATCCTCATATATGGGCAGATGAAATGTCATCACTATCGATACGGTGTTAGTGTTTGGGCTGGTATGCTAAATAATATTTTAATTGGCCAAATCGTCTTAATGCTGAACATTTCCTACATTTTATACATGAAGGTTTTCAAATACTATTGGAAAATGTGCAATTGATAACTAGACAAAGTATGTGGTACCAACAAGATGGTGCCCCAGCCCATTATGGAAACATGCTTCGAGATTGACTTCAAAATCATTTTCCAAATCTATGGTTTGGTTCTGGGGGTGCTATAGCTTGGCAGCCAAGATCATCTGCTCTAACGCCCTTGGATTTTTATTTATGGGGATATCTAAATGATTTGGTATATCTGAAATCAGTAAACAATGTGGACGATTTAACAAATCGTATCACCCAAGCGGCTGCAACTTTAAACGAACACATGCTCCAACGAGTACAAAGTTTAATTGTAGTGAGATGTGCGGAATGTCAAAACGTCGATTGTGGTCATTTTAAACAGTTCCATTAATTTATAGAAAATGTTAAATTCTGATTTGTTTCTGTCCGTTATTTTTATTCTGTTTGTTCATAAGTAATTTGTGTTTAGATGCTGAAAAGGTTTGATAACTACTATATTCAACTGTGGATGAGGCCTATTGGGGGTAATACATAATAAATGCCCCGGTAACTCTACTTCACGGTGGTGTAAAATGAGTTTTTCATGTAAGAGGCGTATTACACAGTTGCCAAATTTCTACTTCATTTCTTGCTTCGTGTGAAAAAACTTTCCTGCGAAAAATAAATATTTTAGCTGTTTTATATTTAGTATGCACTGCTGAACAGCGCTACGAGATGTTTTATCGCGAGTTATAGGACACTCTGTACACAGAATGGTTTCTTATTTTTTTCTGAATATAAAAAACCTATGAATCTTCGGTCGGAGATTGTACTCGTATTAGAAAGCCGGCACGACATCAGAAAGCTTATCTTTCAAATTTTCTATTCTCCTCGGGGCGAACCTGTAAATCTTAAAGGGTGCTTTTCCAGGTAGCAGATCGGGTAATCCCCGGTAAGAGGGAAATAAAACATCTCCCGCTGACCAACAGGCACCACATCGGCGTCTGCCCTCCAGAGGAACAACTAAAACTAAGATGATATCTACATATTTTATTAATGGAAGCAATGACAGCAACCCAGTCCTAGCTAGAAAGGATTAACTCTTGCGCACTAAGCTATGCTGGTCGGTTTAATAAAACCTTACAATCACTAATATGACAGATAGAATAAAGAAGTTGCCTCCAGTCTATAGCCGCCCTATTATTGTTACCTTGGACAGCGACCAGAGCTAATATAGGACACCGAGAAACCGAGAATGACATCAGAAAAGAAGGAAGGTAGTAGGAACGTTAGAAAACTAAAATAGTGTTTGGAAGGAAAACAGGTATTCAAGCTAAACAATACACAAGCAGTGTTGTGTACGAATAAAGATGATATATTAAAAATTACAAAAATATAGGGCACAACCTCCGTATGAACCAAGGTATGAAAGTGGATCGGAGGAGATACCGGGTTTAATGATATTTGAAATTGGAAACGCACACAACCTAAGAATTATTCAAATTTTTTCATCATCATCATCATCATCATCTGACATGGAGCTGACTCGAGGGCGGATCCTGGATACGCCAGGCCCACTCTATGCTAGTAGGTGGGTAGGAATGTACGGGATAGGGAGGGATCGGGTGGGGCATTGCGCAATGTTAGTACGTCTGCAATGCATACCGCAAGACACCGCTGCTGCAACACCGGGTAGTTAGTATGCTACGCATAAATGGGGTTTTTGAGTACGTAGCCGAGACCGTTATACGATTACGCATTTGAGCCTAATAAACTTTGGTATCAAAGTTTCACATTGTTCGTATTTCATATCTATCTATTGGTCTAAGGTTACTGATTGCACATCTCTTAGTTTCCTAATAACTAATAACCTACTTAATAGTTACTCCCAAACTTATTTTAACTGTCCGTTATGCGATTATGCATTTAATCCTAATAAACTTTGGTATCAAAGTTTCACAGTGTTCTTATTTCACATCTATGTATTGTTCTAAGGTTACTGAAGGTTCACCTTGTTCTTATTTCACATCTATGTATTGTTCTAAGGTTACTGATTGCACATCTCTTAGTTTCCTAATAACTAATATCCTACTTAATATTTACTCCCAAACTTATTCACACTGTCCATTATTCGATTATGCTTTTGACCCCAATAAACCCTGGTATCAAAGTTTCACCGTGTTCGCATCTCCCATCTGGCCATTGTTTTAAGGTAACAGAGTGCTCCTATCTTAGTGTCCTAACGACTAAGTAACTACTTAATATTTTCCGCACTGATTACCACTGTTTTACCCCTTAGTTGGAAGGCCGATTCTGGATTGTACTTCCTTCGTATCCCTAATCTTCCCTTCTGCCGTTGACAGCTAGATAGCCATCGTTTTCTTTCCCACTGGTACTTGCTTCGTTCCCTCCTTCTCCCCCTCCTCACTCTCTTACTGCCTCCTCCTCCTCGCCATCCTGTCCCTCCTCAGTCGACTCTTGAGTGGACTTTTAAGCCAGTGCGCACACTCCTCCCACCTCTCTTCGGATAGCCTCCCTTCGTCGTGCCCAGTCCTCCCATGTCTCCTTAGGTATGCCGGCGCTTTGCATCCCCCCCCCCAATGATGTACTCCACGTGTAGCACGGACTTCCGATCTGCATTTCCTCTGCCCGCATGGCATACTCCGGCTGTGGAGGATGGCCGGCCGGTCCTCCATAGAATATGTGCCCAGCGTTTACTTCTTGATGCAGTGAGCCGCCTAATGCATTAAATACATATCCGGCTCCCATCACATAAACGATCTAATTCAAATCCTAGCAACACGTTTAAATGCAAAATGGCTATACCTAAAATTTGTGTACCAATAATATCCTTATTTTTCCAACTAAAATGAAGGTTTTGTGGGCCTGTTACTATCGCTCCAAAGAAATATCTACATTTGTTAAATATGTATCCGACGCCCAGCACATCAAAACTTAATGCAATTCCTAGCAACACTCCTGCATGCAAAGTGTTTTCACCCAAAAGTGTTTTGTAGCAATAAAACATTCATTTGTACGCCTTGTACTATCACGCCACAACAGCATTCAAGGTTATTAAATACCTATCCGATGCCCAACATATAAAAATTTTCAAAATTTCAATTTTTGACTGATCAAAATAAACAAAATACTACTAATTAATTAGTTAATTAAGGGAGGTTAATTTTAATTAAATTAAAATGGATTAAGGGAGAGTAAAGTTTCGAGGTGTTTTTCATATTAGACTACCAATGCCGCCACCGGCTGCAAGGACTACACAAAACTACAAAAGGCTATGTACGCGATGAATCACTTAGCTGTCTTTTCTGCCTTTTGTCCTGCAGCTCCCTCAGTTTTGTTGAGTTCTCAGTCGGTCGCTAATCTTCCACCTTTGGTAGCTCGCCGGGTGGTGTAGTTATTCCTCCCATCTTCTTTCCTAGAACCTGCACTCAATTGCTTGTCGCGAAATTTTTTAGAGTCTCGCTAATTAGTTTTTGCCGAGAACTGACCTAATTTAATGACTCAGCTGATGCGTAATTAAATTAACTACTTCTGAGATACTCCCGAATAAAAGAAATGTTATAGTGAGGGAAATCATTTTACCAAGCTGACGTATTTGAAATATGTTCCCTGACTTTTGTGCATCCTGTACTTCCTAGCCATTATGGGTTCGTCCCAGTCTATTTTTAGCTCGACCCAGGTAGCCCTCCTGAGAGTACGACCGCTTCTCGCACCGTTCACGGAATTTTTCCCGACGCTTCAAACCGTATATAATATAATATGTAATATATAATCCAATCTAATTCAATCTAGACCACTTGCTTTTCGTCCCGTTTCCAAAAATGCGCACTAAACGCGGGTATGTACCCCACATATCCACTAAATAAGCTTAATAAGCTTATTTTTTACATGAAACTTTTGTCCAATTAGCATTTAAGCCCCCCCCCCCATTATAATATCACAGCAATATATATATATATATGTGTGTGTGTGTATATATGTATATATAGATCTATGTTTACTATTGTTAGGGTTTTTTGTTGCTCAGTTTTCTTCGTCCACGATTGTAATATGTCCAGTTTTGTATTTATTCCTGCCCTTGCGTGTGTATCCACAGTATCTCACCCACGCCAGTATTTAATATTATCTTATACCGTTCTTCCTCATTCTTGTCTGGTGTTCTTACACTCCAATGTTTTTGTGTTTACGTATGAGCGATGATCGGAAGCACTTTTGAGTAATTAATTATTGTAATTATATTACTTTAAAGTAGTTTTAAAACCTTATATTACGTTACTTTTCTGATTAATAAAATTAATAAATTCCTGGAAAACGGTTGCAAAAATGCCCAATCAAAATACGAAAGATTTTAAATTGGGTTCAAATATTAAGAATATTACATAAAATTTCAGGAATTGCAGCAGTTCCGAATTACACTTTAGACATGTGGAGTTTAGCGTGGCAGCAGAAACAGTTAAAACAATATGTTAGGCATTATTACAATAATTTTGAAATTATGCTTCTTACATTTAAATACAGAATACAATCCTCTAAAATACCTTCTATTTTTGTATTTTTTTTAATTATGGCTGAAGAAAACCTTTGACAAGTTATATCTTAGAAGTAATTATTATAATACGTTCCTTGTAATTTACTTTTTAGCCTAAGTAATGGGTGATTCTAACTAATTTTTCAGTTACTTTTTATAAGTTCTACGTAGTCCTTTGATCTCTACTATCTTCTAGTGTGTTGTTAGATTTTCATATCTACGCTAGTGTG
>JABXWE010009292.1:0-48302 GCA_014611495.1 Limonius californicus | reverse complement strand
AACCTTGTAAGTCTGTTCGTTACGAGGCAAGGTTTTAGGATAGCACTTGAACAACCGTTTTGAGGAAAATAACTCTACTGTTGAATAAAGATGATATGAACAGTTTCCAGTATGGGAAAGTCCAGGGAGGCAGTCGCGTCCACTAATTTTTCCCTGATTTCGTCGATGACTTTTAGCAAACAAATTGTTGTATACCGTTCAGCGTTAACTGTTTTTTGATCCTCTAAAGGAATGGTTGCGACATGTCCAGTACAACCGAAGAAACAAGCGATCATTTTCTTAGAAGTATTTCGTGAACGAATAACTTTTGTGGGCTTCGGTTCATCTTGGAACACCCAAACAGTGGATCGTTGCTTAGTTTCGGGTTCATACCAATATATCCAAGTTTCGTCACCTGTTACGATGCTGTATACGGATTTTGTAGTTTCTCGGTGGAATGTTTTGAGCATTAACTTACACTAATTAACACGAACCTTTTTTTTAGCTTCAGTCAATTTATGCGGAATCCATTGGGAACAGATCTTTTTCACAGCTAAATGTTCATGCACAATCGAATGTACTGCAGTTTTCGATATGCTTAAGAATGCCTCTATCTCACTGTAAGTCACATGCCGATCTTTTCAATTATTTTTCGCACAGCATCCATATTTTTTGGACAACAACCGATTTTGGTCGACCTTCATGAAATTCATTACTGACGGACCCAAGACCACGACGAAATTCTGGAAACCAATTGTAAGCAGTCTTTTCTGATGGTACTTCATTGGCAAATGTTGAACGAAGCGATCCTATGCACTGTTGTTGAGTTAGGCCTTTAATAAAATCGAAAACCTTCACGCGAAATTTCCACTGTTTCACAAAATTGCTTTTTTTAAACGCTCACTGTAAACAAACTACTCGGTCAGTCTCTAAGCTGCTACTGTTTCCACAATAACAAATGTTAAATTTTACAAAAACAGTAATGACACATCTCAATAGCGCCACCTAATGGTCGTTTGTAAAAATTTAAAAGGCTGCCCTCGTACTAGTTTGCAGCGATCGTACGACATCCACATCATGGTATGTAAATATTGAAAACTTCTTTAGAAACAGGAACGTATAATTTCAGATAAAACCTTCAGTAGATTGTTTAACTAAACAAGTAAGGGAAAATGCCAATTTTTATAAGAAATTAGAAGCATTTCCGTAAATGCCACTTTTAAGAGTATTAAATGTATAAACAAGGAATACCACATAAATTTTCAAAATTTACTTCTGCTTTCCTTAAACATCTAGGACAAAATTCCAGAGGCCTCTAGTAATCTGGAAGTCATCATTTCTTCTTGAAGTAGCAACTTTTCTTCTATGTCTAGATTATTTGCTCAAGATATTGTACAGGAGACATAGAAGACCTACAGCTTAATGTGGGTTCCTAATCTGGAAAGCACCAAAAACTTTGCTTCAAGAATATTGAGAATATTTAATAGAAGTATAAATAGATCAATTTTTTAATAATACCATTGAAGACATCCATCATTTTACTTATAAAAAGGAGAAGGCGAGGACTAGAGATCAGCGCGTTTTACTTCTACGCTAAAGGTCTGGAGTTCAATTCCCAGTACCGGAACATAGGATTTTTAACGGACGTTCTCCCTCGCAAGGAGATGGCAAACAGCGAGGTATTTTGTCTAGTAAATCTTCTGTGGAGTACAAGTGTTTACACTTTCCGCGGTACGGAGCTCACGTTAGGCTATAGATCTACCACGGCTGAACCATTTTGAAACCGCAATACTGTTATAAGAGAGAAGCTCGTTACGTCGTTTAAGAGATAAAGCACACAAAGAAAGAACACTTATAAAACGCATAGAAACGGTGTTTTATTTGTTATATGGTGGTACTTGATAATGTACGTAATGCCAGCAAGGTATCCTGATTTCATACGTTGTATAACTACTTCTAACCTTAACAGCACCCTTTTCCGAAATATTTTTCTATAATGACATATACCGTGTATATAATATAATCTTAAACATAGGAGTTTAGTACAGGGTAGAGAAAGAAGTTGTATATTATTTCTCCGAATAAATGTTGCTACTCGTAAAAACTATAAATGACAAAATAAAAGGCTTCTGAATTGCCAAATAATAATTTATTTAAAATTAACTATTAATTGGGCTGTACATTGCTAATTTGTTAATAGTAAAATATACACTATGGTGGTGTAGGCGCTTGCGACTCAAGTGTATCTTGTCTATCTATAAGAGCCTGCTTAGTGCTTTGTGAGTGGTACACCAAAGGATCAAATGCTGATGGCATGCTATTTTATTTTAAACTCTATTGTAATTTTACAGGATAATACTTAAAAATGTACGTAATTTATATCTGCAGGGTATCCAGAATTAAAACGAACGTATCAATACTTACAACCTTAACAGTAAATCTAGGAAGTTTTGTGTACAGTGTTCTTTTATAACGAAATATACTGTGTATGCCATATCACCTTGGACATAGAAATTTATTATAATATAAAAAAAGTTGTAAATTATGTCCCAGAATTAATATTGCGTTTCGCAACCACTCTAAAGAAAAATGCAACTTTTTTTAATTATCAAATACCTCCTTAATTGAAAATTCATTAGAAATAGCATTTTAAATGGATAATTTACAAAAACTGAAATATTCGCTATGTTGCTGTAGGCGCTTGAGAAATCAGCTGTACACTGTCGTACTAGCGTAGCTACAAGAGCCTTTCTGTGTGTGTACGTGGTCAAAGATTCAAACCCAATGGGTTCTATACTTGAAAATGTACGTAACTGATACCTGCAAGGTATCCAGAGTTAATACAAACTTATGAATATTCCTACCTTTAACAGTAATTCTAGCAAGTTTTGTGAGGTGTTTATGTATAATGAAATATACCCTGTATATCATTTTGCCTGAGACGTAGGCACTAATAATACAGAAAACAACTTGTATATTGTGTCCCAGAATAAATTTTCCTAAAGTAACTACCCTAATTAAAAATTCTTCTGAAACACCAGGAATATGTTTATTTGAAAATTGATTAGAAACAGGACTTTAAATTACTAATTTACTAATAGTAAAATATTCACGATGTTGGCGTAAACGCTTGTGGCATCAGCTGTGCGTTGTCGTGGTAGGTAGCTATAAAAGTCATTCTTTATGCGTGCAGGAGAAATTATCAAATTCCAATGGATTCTGGTTTCTATCAAACTGTATTTTGGTTTTACAAGGTAATACTTAAATAAATTTTTGTATTTTTAACTGCAAAGTATCGAAAATTAATACCAATGTATCAATACGTATAGCCTTACCACTAAGTCTAGGAAGTTTTGTGGGGTGTTTTTTTATAATGTAATAATACTGTGTATGCCATGTCACCTGGGACATAGAAATTTATTAAAGTATAGAAAAAAAAGTTGTATGTTATGTCCAAGAGTAAATGTTCAGACTCGCAACCACCTCAAAGGAAAAGCTATATTTTTCTGAATTACTACTACTATTACCAGATTTCCGTTTATTTGAAAATTGATTAGAATTGGGGTTTTAAATTACTAATTTACTAATACTAAAATATTCATTATGTTGGTATACACGCTTGCTACATCAGCTACATCTTGTCGTAGTAGCGTAGCTATAGAAGTCTTTCTTTGTACGTGGTAGGCTGAAGTGCAAATCTCGATGGTTTTGATTTTCTTTCAAACATGTGTAACAGTCCGGCCCTGATGCCGGGTAAACTCAGAGCCAGGGCTCACTGGGAATAAAATTATTTATCGGATTAACAGTTTTATTCCTATTTATTTACAATTCTACCTTAAATTACAATACTGGATATGCAATAATGAAACTAAAATACTGGATGTTACTATATATACACTAATAAAACTAAAATACTGGATTCTGAACAAATTAACAACAATAATAAATCGACAATTTTAAATGAAAATCAAAGCTGCCTTAGTTCGGTCCTAGAATTCAGACAGTCTGGATGCGGGCCGCGCGTCCCAAGCGGAGAACGACGCGATGCAGTAGTCGGGGACTGCCAGCTGGACAACACGCTCGAGGCACTGAAGGCCAATGCTGATAACAACTAATAAATTTTTATTATTACAATGGAAGTTAAACTGGGTTACTCGCAGCAACTGGATTGTAGCAGCTTCCTTGGACTCGTATTCTCGGTTACCTAGCAATGTATACAATTCGTTCCGGTTACCTATAACTTTAATAAAATAAGTGATGCGAATTCTATCGGCGTTGCAGTGGTTTACGCCGGTCGATCGCGGCGAGTTCAATGTGCGGGTTTAGCGTTTTTAGCAGGACTTCGGATTTGTTTAGAATTCTTAAAGCGAGCACTAAACGAAAGCGCGGGTTGCCCCAGGCTAAAGAAATGGTATTGCGATATCCGTAGTAAATTCTTTAAACTACTTTTAATGCGGTGTTTCCTAGGTCACGAGAAAATACGTTTTAAATGTTCGGAATAAACTAAAGGCAGGATTACACTAAACGAAAGCGCGGGTTCCGCCAGGCTAAGTCAGTGTTGAACGGATATCAATTAAGGGAGACACTGTCAAAGCGCGGGTTGCCTCAGGCTAAGTCAGTGTTGAACGGAAATCAATTACTGGATTACACTGTTAAAACGCGGGACGCCCCAGGCTAAATCAGTGTTGACTGGATTTCTAGGATTTCCAGGTATGCGGTAAACTGGATTTAGTTAAAGGATTCGGTTAATAAGTTCAGGTTACTGGACTGGCTTCTATACTGGTTTTGGAGCTGGATGTCCTTCTCCAGGCTTTGACTCGGAAGTTGCTGCATTTTCCTCGAAAAATTGCTTTTATGTGGCTTGTCGTCCCAGCTCCACCAGCGCCTATTTGGTGAAACAATAACGCGGAAAGTTTCTAAATAAATTTAACAACGCGTTCTGGTCGGGAACTTCGTTACACATGCATTTTAGTGTTGTAGGTTAATACTTGTAGTTGTATGTAATTCATACTTGCAAGGTATCTATATTTCTAACCTCACTAGTAACTCTAGCAGTTTTAGTGAGGTATGTTTTTATAATAAAATATACCATGTATATTATTTCATGTCGACGCAAGTGTTTCCATTCACAACTACTCCAAATGAAAAGCCTTATGTTTATTTCAAATACTGATGAGAAATGAGACTTTAAATTAAAGTACTATAATATTTACTATGTTAGGGTAAGCGCTTGCGATATCAGCTGTGCGTTATCGTGATAGCTTAATTATATAAGCGAGGTCAAAGGTTCAAATCCCGACGTATTCTATTTTCTTGAGTTAATGTTACCATGTGATATTTTCAATGCAGCAGAATAAGGTGGTTTTTTCATCTTACAAACAAGGAATTATTTTTAATTTTTAATATAAAAAATTAACTTCGAGTTTAAAAATAAACATAAACTCGATTTTTACTTCCGCTGTCAAATTTAAACTCAATGTCAAATGAGATCCTGAAAACTAGCGTTGAGTACTATCTCAGATCATTCCATCAAGTTCTATGTTTAATTGAGCAACTTGTAACGATTTCCGCGCCTACTTGAAGGCAACCCTTACTACATATTTAGTTGCTCGCGTATTTGTAGGAATGTATAATATTTCGAAGTTACACTTCCGTCCAAACGGCGCAGTACATATTTGAGACCCAAAAGTTAGTCACCAGTTGATGGAAACTGGCACACCACAAAAAAATCTTCTTGACCGGAATAAATTCTAAATTGGAAATTGAATTCTTGGAGTTTTTGCTTTCCCTCAACTATGGGAAATGACCTCCTGTGTGTAGTGAATCCCAAATCGGAAAATGAATTCCAAATCGATAAACGATTTGACATGAATTAGATCACTATTCACGAATATACATCCGGTAAGAACGCAAGTCCGTAGCTAAAAATTTCCTTCCCCCCAACTTTTGGAATTCAAATATGTACTACGCGGTTTGGACGGAAGTGTAATTTCGAAATATTATACATTCCTACAAATACGCGAGCAACTAAATATGTAATAAGAGTTGCCTTCAAGTAGGCGCGGAAATCGTTACAAACTAACCTGGTATATTCACCATAAAATTTTTACGGTTACGAGCCTAAATTTGCATTTAATGAATGAAATGTCTTTAAAATAGAAATGTTGCACTTTATGCTATTTAAATAAACTTTAAGGTTTTCCTGGGTTAATCTTTTCAACGGTTTCCTCAACCTAGCAACTAACCTGTTTAAAAATGGGCTTCTAAGTCCTGCGTGGGGTTAGTTGCTGGTTGAGGCTTGTTTTGAATAATAACATTAGGAACAGAAAGTTTGCAATTGAGTTGTCAAATTTAATGCAAAAGTTTGACTTCAATAAATCGATTTGGAATTCTCCTGAATTTTTCTTAACAGGATCCTTAAATATGCAACTAGCTTAGCACACGCGTAAGAAAATAAACCTTCATTTTCGACGTCCTTTGAAATTTTGGCGTTGAACTCCAAAGATCAACCTTACACTTGAAATTCGGATTAGGACTACAAAAATCTCATTCTTTTACAGCACTGTTTAATTACCATGGTTGATTAAAAAATAGGAAGCTCTACTGTGCAGGTATTACGAAAATATTTGAATAACACCTTGCCAGGAGAACCAATTTGTAATTAATTAAAATGGGTTTATTATTTCAAATATTAACCAAATATTTGATCCCGTAAAACAATATTTGCCTTGGGAAGAACGTCCGGAACAGAATTAAACATAAGAAACTTAAAATATTAATTAAATATTAATTAGGTTTACAAAATTTATAATTAAAGCAAATCAAGACAGTTAAATGGTAATTAAAATTCATTTAAGATATATTGCTTTATAATTACCAATAATTTCTATAAATATTGAATTAATTAGAAACTAAGTAATACATTTTAAAACGTAGGCAAAGTTTGAAACGTGTCTTCGCAAGCTGAGTTCAAAAGAAAATATAGTTTGAAAAAATTAAAAGCGTGATTTCCCTTTGCAATTTTCTCCGTAGGAAGTAATAATTAGCAGATTACAAAAATAAGTAGAGAAAGCGAAATGATCGGAAAGAATATCGAAGTACCTAGACAGCTCTTAAAACCATGCAGCAATCAGACGACGTTTAATAAAATTACGTGCATTTATCACTTACACTTGTATAATAATTAATTGGCTTTCACTTCCCGTCTAAATAGCCATTTATCAAGGAATTTCCCTTAACGTTTCTATTTCAGACGGGAGTTATTGACACGAACTGCTGTTATGCGCTGTAAAACCCGCAGGTATAAATTATGGGCCCACTTTTCATGTTTAATAAATATAAGCGAAGTGTTTTTAACAGGAAAATGGTCGCATTAAATAGATGAGGCCCAATAAAAAAGAAATATGTGTACGTATCCGTGCTCACGCATTATACTTAGCTGTTATATTCGGAGCCGCCATTTTCGTATATCTAATGCAGTCAATTTCAATCCAAACTCGGGAATGCTGTCGTAGAAGAGCTTTCCCGGATAAGAAATAAAAAAAAAACTCAATACGAATGTAAACGAATAAAGAAACGCCTTTAGAATTGCAAACAAAAGTAGTTGTCATTAGTAGTACAACTATTGATTCCGATTTTCCCATAAATAGCTAATTTGTTATTTATGATGTTTGATTGGTTGTTAGCAGAGAAACTGATCCCTCTGATTGGTTGAATGGAATTCAGGGTGTCCCACGACGTAATCTTTAGACTAAATACAGTTAAACATTCTAATATATGCCCTAAAGTAAACCGTTTTCAAAATTCCGAGTATTAAATTATTATTTATTAAATAATTACAATTTGAAAAAAGCCAATATATATTTTTATTTCAGTTTAAATTCACTATGAAGATTGTTCAAAATGGCCGCCGTTACTCTCGAGACACATTCTGGGTCTTCTTAACAGAGATCTGGTTGTCCTACGTAACATATCATTGTTATTTCGAATTAGTTCTGCTGGCTCAATACTGCGTCTCCTAAGATCTTCAGCAGTCTCTGATGGTGTTTGGTATACCATATTTTTGCCACACAAATAATAATCTAAACAAGTTCAGTCCGGCTATCTTGGGGGCCACGGGTGCTGCTCTCCTCTACGAATTAGACGTCCTTCAAACCGTTGATTCAAAAATTCTCTTACACGTAAAGTGCGCAGGAACACCATCGTGCTGGTACCACATACCATGTTTGATCGTCAGAGGGGCATCATCTAACAAACCTTCCAAATGATCTTCTAGAAAATTTAAATATCTGTCGACGGTTAAATGGTTCTCAAAAACGAATAGACCAATGAGCATGTTATCAATAATTCCACACCAGATATTCACTGAAAACCTATGTTGATAATTTGACACTGCAATTTTGTGTGGATTCTCCAAATCCCAAGAGTGCTGTTCTTTCAGCGGCACAATTCCATATGACTAGCAAAATCTGTAGGTAAGAGGGTTTGAACAGGCCGGATATGAAATGGATATAAACCATAACGTTTTAATGTTCTCCAAACTCGCATCAACTTGTGGATATACACAACGAACAGACATGCTTATTTCGGCTACTTCAATATTTAACTAAAACAGGCCATAACTTCTTCAACAGATATACTCACTTTTAATTTCCTAAACAATTTAAATTCGTTCAATTCCTGGTTTTATTTTCAAATTCTATCTGTGAAAATCCATCTTCGCGTCGAAAATTGAGCAAATATTTTGAATTCAATTACAGTGACGTGTTCAGCAAAATATCCTCGGGATACCGAGCGTAAAGTTACATGAATGCCATGGCGAAGGATAACCCTTCATTATTCTGCGGTGCACAGGATATCGCGTGAAGACAATACAACTTCGCAGCTTTGTTTATGGAGAGCTAAACATACATTTTAGTTTAAATTAAGGAAGTACGAGCTCGTCATCTTGTTTGATGTGTTCTTGAAGCGCTCTAAGCAATGAATAGATTTTTTTGCACAGTTTGCGTTTACTTGTTCAACTGAAGTTGGTTTGTTTATGCAAAAAGAAAATATGTATATTAGTGTATATTACAGTGAAAAATGAAGGTACATGGCTTTAGTTTAATACAAAGTAGTAAAAGCGTTAAAATCTAAATAATGAACAGTAAAAATAAACTTTAAACATTTTTCAATCCTACAGTAATTTGTATAGTTTTTTTGAATTTCCACTTTTCATGTTTTTAAACTACTTTGGTGCTACTAGAAAATTCTAAACGCGCTTACAGGTAGATGTATTTGTCAGAAGTTAACAAATGGATTTAAGTTTAGTGACAAATATCGAAAAACTGTACATCTTTGTTGTAAGAGTAATATCTGAAATTTTTTTTAATAAATTTTAATAACAATAAAAACATGAAATGTAACACTTTTATATATTTATTACAAAGAAGAGAGATGCGAAGGTACTTAAACCTCTTGAAATCAATCGTGCAGATGGACGTAGTTCTGGTTAGCCGTCATCGTTAGGCGGGAACGGGTGCGGCGAAACATGATCGTGAGATCAATCGGGCTTTTGAAACTTAGCTCAACTTAATCTAATTTAAACTATCTATACCTAAGAAAAACAGGTATCGCTGAGGCCGGCATATCCAGAATTTCTTTGTGGCCTTGACTGCAAGCTGGAAAATCACTCACCTACTCAGGCCACATTCACTATTTTGGTGTAGGCGCTTGCGGCATCAATTGTACGCTGTCGTGATAGCGTAGTTATAAAAGACTCTCTTCAAATTCTGACTAGTTTTCTTTTGTTAATGGCTTTGTATGTTATTTTAAGGTTAATTTTTTATATCTTACAGACAAGGAATTATTTTTAGTTTCTAATATAAGTAATTAATATCTGATTCTAGTTTAACAGAGTGAGCATAAGCTTGATTTTGGCTTTAACTGCCATATTTAAACTCAATGTTACATGAAATTCTGAAAACTAGCTTTGAGAATTACAACAAGACAGCCTAAACACTAAACTGTATTAAATTTTGAAATTTTTGACAGAAACCAGCTTATGTTAGGCAAATAAAATGTCTTTAAGCTAGAAACGTTGTCTTTTGAGCTATTTAAATAAAATTTCAAGTTTTCCTGGTTTTCCTGGGTCTGTCATCTTAACAATATCCTCAAACTAGCAACTAACCTGATTAAAAACTAGGTTTCTAAGTCCTGCGTGGGCTTAGTTCCCAGTTGAGGCTTGCGTTAAATGATAACTTCAGGAACAGCAAGTTTACAATTGGGATGTCAAGATTATTGCGACTTTATGACCTCAAAAAATCAACTTGGATTTCCTCCAATATCCTTCTGCAGTTCTTCTTATATTGAACCATAGATAAGCAACGATAGCGTAAACATAGGAGAAAAAAAACCTTCCTTTTCGACTTCAGCTTTACCTTAAACCTCTTTGAACCAATCTTGCAGAACGACGTATTTCTAGTTGACCGTCAGTTTTAGGTGGGAACGGGTGCGGCGAAGTATGACCGTGAGATCGATCGTTCTTCTGAAACTTTAGCCTGGTTCAAATATGTAATTGATAGTTTTGTGATTTGGTTTCACGATGCCAAACTTTAAACCGTTTTCTAGAACACATCAACTCAATTCACAATAATATCCAGTTGACCATGGAAGTTGAGCGCCATGGCAGTATTCCGTTTCTAGATGCACATGTTATAGGAAAACGCAATTGATTAGTGATCTAGACAGGAAGAAAACACATACGTATTTAAATGCAATCCCACATTACCACCCTATACGGAAGAACACCGTTCTCAAAGCTCTGACGACCAACTGTATCCGAATCTCAGATAGTGAAAATATTGTATAAGAGGAGAACAAGCTCCTGCTGAAATTTATGTTTGCTGATGACAATGCTATATTAGCAAACTCAGAAAAACAGTTACAAAGAACAGTGAATTCCTAGAAGCAAGGATGAGAAAATATAGAAATAAATACAAAGAAAACAGTGAGGGTAGCAAGAAAACCGAGAAGGATACACATTAATGTAAATTATGCGAAATTGAAACAAGTGGAATCTTTCAAATATCTAGGAACAACAGTGAGTAGTGACGGAAAACACGAACAAGAGATAAACCGCAAAATAAAAACAGCAGTGAATCTTTACTATGCCATAGATAAAGCAATAATGCTAAGAAAGAGATACCAAAGAAGGAAAAAATTAGAGTTTATAATGCAATATTTATCCCATGCGTAACATACAGCAGTGAGTCATGGGTATTTAATATAAGATTAAAACAACGACTACAAGCCTGTGAAATGAAATTCCTGAGCAGAAGTGAGGGAGTAACGAAGAGAGATCGCAGAAGAAATACAGAAACTAGGAAAAGTTTAAACATCACACTACTAGAAGAGAAAATTGAAGAAAACCAACTACGATGGCACTTGTTCAGAATGAACACTAAAGAATATATGGGAAGCGAAACCAGAAGGAAGAAGACCTATAGGATGACCACTCTCTACATGGAATAAAAGAATGGCAGAAGTACTAAAAGAAAGAGGATTATACTGGAAAGAAGCTAAGGATTTAGCGGGAGATGGGAAGAAATGGAACAAAATTGTGCCGGAGAAAAAGAGGAACAGAATAAGTGTAATCTTAAGTAAAACCTCAACACCGTAAAATAGGATTGGACAAGAAGAAGAAGAAAATGACATATTAAATGCTGAAAAACCTACAAGGCACAAAAAGTAAATAAATCCTATTGAAATTGAGTCTATTATTATTATTATTAAAATATAAATTTTGTCTTTGTTGCCATTTGCGGTACCACTTTTGATTTTGGTAAATATATATATATTATATATAACATTTAGACCTAAAGCCTAGCAAGCAAATATTGCCATAGAACCAAGGACCACGATTTATCCTCCACAATGTGTTACGGGCGAAACGGGCTTTTCCGTCGACCCGTAACCGGATAGGTGAAAAAGACCTAAAGCTTAGCTCAGAGGAGTAGAGGGAGTTCGCGAAAATCGCTTACGGGAGAAAATCTTCCTAGTCGTGTACAGGGTAAGTCAGAATTAGTAGTTGCCACCTTCCAAATACAGCTGAGTGTAGGTCCTCGTGGAAGGCCGAGAGGCCAACAGCTTACGGGAATGGAACTCACCTTTAGTGTGCCCCCTCCTATATATATATATATATGTATATGAAACTTGCAAAATTCATGCACAAACAAATACAGAATACACCAATAATGAAAGAGGCAGTAAATTTTAAAACACTGTATAATGAAATTACTGGAAATGGCGATACAGGAAATGACGGTTCAAAAATGACAGGCAACTGTGTTGTTACAGTTTTACAAATGATATAAGAACGTTCAGAAAACAAAACTCGCCGCCGTTGGCGCACGATGTTTACCTTGTTCAAACAGCTACGTGGCCAAAGGCGTCGGGGTTTACAGGCATTACACAATACAAAAAAAATTACTTTTTACAATTATTGGTACGAACAAAAACAATCGGCGACTGACGGTCGGTTTTTGTTACAACAAAAAAAAAAGGTTCAATGAGGTTGAATTTTGCAAGTAGCGCGTAAGGTTTAGCTTTACAGAAACACAAAACTTTAGTTTTTACCTTGAATTTTGATGCAGGCTGGCACAATTTCCAGGAGTTGAACAGAATGATGCCAAAAAAAATCTGCAGGTACGCCCCTGAAGGCTGGATGAAATGGGCGTCCTTCACAACAGCGTTGCAATGTGCAGGTACAGAGAATGGGCTTCCCACTATAATCCGCCAAAGGCGATCGGTTAATTTGCAAAGATTTGCATCTTGTTTGGGTTTAGAATCCTAGCGTACTTCTATAAGATCCGACAATATTGTCGATGTGCTGTTTTCACCCCATGGTAAAACAACGAAACGAAAATTACACCAGGTATACCCATCTAAAACCCAAGCCAGCACTTGCAGCACTCGATTAATTTATGGCCACACAATTGATGTAATTTCTTTGTAATTCCGTAATGGCCCTTCCCCAAGATGTAATTTGGGAAGACCCGGAGTCATCGAAGATGTAAGGCTGACTGCATGAAAAACACAACGCGACCCTTCATTCCCCCAAAAGAAATTGCACCACATTACGACATTTCATGAAATGTTGTTGAATAATTCGGCACGTCGATTCTCAGAAGCGTTTAAGGTCAGGCGCGAGAAAAACAATATTCGGCAATTTAAGCCTACAAAGGGAACTGTCAACGTAACCTAATCTTAGTAAAACAGCAACATAACCCAAAACATACAAACGGCAATTAAAATAACGTTTTTAATTCCCATAGAGCGGCAATCAAATTAAGAAATTAATTCATATAGAGCGGAAAATTTTAAAGGAACATAACAAATGGTCAGATAATATGGTACTGTTTATGCTGTAACGGTAATTATTCCAGTTTCCAATGTCTCTTTCTTGATATGCGTTGACAGTTTTATTATGTAATTTCATTCGCCATACACAATCTACTACATCTAAGATTTTATTACAATGAACTAACATCTCCAAGACGGATTTTTGAAGTAAAATATGTTTAAATATTAACCCTTCAGATTTGCGTGAAAACATTATTTGTCATATAAACTGAATAAAATTCCAATTTATAGCAAATAGGGGCAGAAATGCAATCTTTGAACTAGAGGTAAGACACGAGGGAAATAAAATGGGTTACAAGATGTCAAGCAAAAGGAATTCCCTTTTCCAATATTGGCAAATGTAGTCCGTTCAGATTCCCCTCAATTTTTGCAAACTTTTCAACGAGACAAGCACGAGAATTACTGTTATGTCACGGAATATTTTGCAAGACTATAAACTTCGATTCTTCCACCCCAACGCAGTGTTTTATCAAAACACGCGAGGCCGCCTCTCCTCTCTTGTCTAGTCATCGAATTCAAAGGGTATTAATGTTGAGTTAACCTACTTGTGCTGGAGTTTTCGCATTGAGAACGTCGAACCGCTTTCTCCGCTCCGATTTCTTTTCTCTCACCCCATGAGGGTGCTTAGAGTTAATAAACGAAAGTAATCGCGTACTTCGCTCGTTCGGATTCGTTAAACGAATCCTTTATAATTGTAAGTTATGCAACGTCTAGGAACTTTATAATACACGCCGTGTCGCGGATTTTTTTTTTAATTCGCTTCGTTCCTCTTCCTCGCCCGGCTCCCGGAACGAGATAAAGGGTCGCCTTTTTATATAGATGTAATAATGGGGAGTCCGAATAATAAACCTCACGATACTCCATATTAGCCAATTAAGGATAGAAATATGGTGTAATAAAAATGAAGGGAGCCCAAAGAAATACTTTCTTCGTTCGGTGATGCCGTGCGTATCCGGAGTCTGGATTTGTAAGAAAGGGGATGAATGCGGGACATTTAGGGCGAGGAACTGGAGGAATGTTCCCATGAATCACGCGGTCGCCCGGGGAGCATCCATCTCCGCCGACCGTGCAGAGTTCTTTAGTTTACAGACCAGTGGGGACTCCCATATTTAGAACGAGTATATTGAGGTGCTTATTTTGTTCTATTGGTTCCTGATTTTCTAGTTTTCTACGTGACTTCACGCACTCACTTCGCGAAAAATCGGGGACAGGACCGACTCCACTGAAAATGGTAATTCTTCGCATGAATGAGAACACGTTCCGACGTCACACTAATTATCGATACTTTGCGCTGTAAAACATTAAAGATAATTGAAGAGGATGAATATGTTTTTTTTGTATGGCCAATTTAATTTTATTGGTCTCTAGGACTTTATTCAAAGGTAATAGCAGTAGGTAACAGGCTGTAATTTAGGTAACCCTGTGATCCCTCGATGGTGCTAGATCTCAGGAAGACGTAAAATGTCGTATTCTAATACATTGGCAGTGTATTTTAATTTCCAGGTAAATGTAGAGTAATTTAAAAAATGTACATGGCAATATAGAGTACATTCTTTGGATAGACATAAAAATCGCCAAAGTAGTAAAAATGTGTTGGTAGTTTTTATTGTGCTATTGACACTGACCTTTTCTGAATTTTCTTTAGAATAGACTACCTTAGTGTACCGGGCTCAAATTCGTACGGGTATCAGCACTGATACTTTCGTAGTTTCAGCAAAAGATATACTTTATAGGGGTATTGACTCGGAAGTCTTCGATAACTTTTGAACGGTATTAGCGCCGAAAGCATTTGGCAGTTTCATAAGGAGATCTTACTTTCTACAGGAATTAACGCTGACTTGTTCGACAGACGCCTACCTCTTGATTGTTATATGGTTTCCCAGTTCACTTTCCTTATATGCCTCGTAGAGCTGATTCACCAGAATGTATTTATTACCCTCTTGGTTTCACTGCTACCTTCTGCGAGAGGATCTCCCTATGAAATTATGAGTGTCATTGACAGCTTCATCGGGGGATATTATATTAGGATACCTTTCACAACTTCTACCTTATGATGACAGCAAGGATCACTTCTTTGGCGGTTTCCTAGAGTCTGAACATCGACCTTGATTTCGACGACTACTCTTATTTTATGAATGCCTTCGCATTGTCTTCTTTCACAGATGCATCGGGATGTCTTACTGTATTTGTCTATTAGCCTTAACTTCTTTGGAATCTTCTACCTTAGGTCGATAATGGATCAGCTCCATCTTCTACGTTTCCATTTGATATAGGTATCAGCAGTCGATTCTTAGGCGACTACTGCCTTATTATGGTAACACCGTTGTTCTTTTTCGCAGTTCATGTAGGAGATAAATCCTTGGACAGCTTTATTGGTATATATTTACTGTCTCTCTGTTTCAGTGTCTGACTTTTTGTCAGATCTTACCGTGTGTCGATATTAATGTTATCTCTATCATGTATTTTTGAATATTTCTGATAAATCCTATCTTAGATCTACTTATGCCACTTTTTCGACAGATCCTCAGGAGCTGTCCTGTATTGTTTACACCACCTACTCGTTCGACAGTATTAAAATACCATCAGATTAGATCGGCATTATTTCTAGTTTTAGAAGTGTTTTTCGAATATATTTGGAAAGTGGAAAGCTTTATGATGATAAGCACTCTTTGAATTGTTGTCTATTGATCTGGTATGAGCGCAGACCTTCCAACAACCAATAGGTTATGGTGTATTAACATTGATTACAGTTGTACAATTCCATAAGAGAATGTTAACATGTTCGTTTAACAGCGCTAATTTTTAGCATAGCTTTTACTATATTAGTTCTATTTTGTTGGCAATTCCATCAGCAGATTTAGATATCAGAAGACTGTTAGCAGGATATATAAAAGCCCTTGTTTAGTGATAAACAGAGGAGCCTTATTTACTTCGGAAACGGCCGAAGTAGAGAATATGTGTTCGATAATAATAATAACTGTTTAGATTGTGCTCCTTCAATCTGGGATTCTCAATTACGCTTTCAACGCTTGCGTCAGGCAAGTTTACTTGGTATGGATCTTCCGACTAATATCTCGATTATTCCTATATCGAACGTACAGCCCTGAGTTGTTTCGTATCTGCATAACGGAATGTTGCCATTAGCATTGTGTGTTAGAGCTCATTTTTCAATAGTTATTACAAGATTTTAAACACAACAACGATGATTTTAATATAGTGTCTATTATTCATGGTATTACCACTGACTTCTTTGGCTTTTTCATGGATGCTTGCTACCCTATTCTGCTAATAAAATTGATTTATTGTAACACTTATAACGGGAAAGCTTCCTCTGAATATAATGTTAGCACACATTTGTTTCAATGATTTCACCCCTTAATAGTAGATTTCAACAGTTGTAAACTTAGACTTCTGAATTTAAACCAACAGAAGCAAGAGTTCTCCAGGGCTCGATAGTGGGACTTCTTCTATTCAATATTTATGACATACGTCGACCACTAAACACTACACTTTCAATGTTTGCTAATAGCACGGCTGTACTTAGCCAAAGGCTAGATATAGGTACCACAATTAACCAAATTCAACTAGGTGTCCCACCCATGGTTCAACAAGTGGAATCTCCAGCTCAACCCACTAAGGTGTGAAGCTAAAATCTTTACACTTCGCACATTGTAAAACGTTCTGAACTTACGGCTCATCCTTTGGAATAGTACCGACAGTACCATTGAAAATGCTGCAGTCGTCTTGACGAGATGCTAACGTAGGGATACCATTAACTTAAAAATTAACAATACTCCTGTAAGGCAGGTAAAATTACATTAACTATTAAATAAAATATTTCCCATAAAAATTGACTGTGGTACACTCGTATATAACATCATCATTCGACTCATCTTAACTTATGGTTGCCCAGTTTGGTGTAATATCACTGACACACAAATGATCGTGAACTTACTATAACAACCATCAACGTATTCACATAATAATTCTACAAAAGTTTTCACAAAAAAATAGAATTTACCCGCTGACTCAGACATAATCATGCGGAAGAAGAAACATTCATAAACGCGTTTAGAGAAAATTATACCACAGGGTATTACACTATCCGGACTTGAAGATAGTGATTAGGATTCAACTAGCGATGGATGTTATACATTTCACTAATGCTTAAACTGTAGTGACTAGTGTTAGGTCAGCTATGAATAGCAAAGACCTGGCTGAACTAGCTCAATAATATTAAAAAAAAAACCCTTTTAATAGTTGTAGCGTCGACTTTTGCACATGTCTATCACAGAATCTTCCCTTAAGCGATCCCTAATAAAATTCTACTTGAAACCGATAACAGCGCTCTTTTTCCTTAATTATTTAGGGCAATAATACCGTTTCCATGTAAAATATTGGTCAAAGCATTTACGTCTTATACTACTACTATACTTTTTATTTCACAAATCCTAAGAAGGGAGCGGCTGCCTGCTCGATTCGACTGTTAGCGCTGACTTTTTAAGAGCTACTTCTTAATGGTATTAGCGCTGACATTTGCCACATTTTGTTTGTTTAAGTCCAATCTTTTCAACAACTCCACTAACACATCTACGTTTGAAAGAATATCAACGCGGTTTTTTCGATAGTCCTTGTCTTGGCTAGTGTACCATTGACCTATTTTTTGATCAGAAGAATCTTACTGTTTTTCTATTGCTAGCAATGACTTATTTAACACATTTTAAAAGGAGAGCGCCCTGCTCTATGTTCTAATATTAAGAGTTTTTACGTTTTAATGTTATTAACTTTGAAATTCATATCAGTTAATTTCCTCAAGAGATCTAACTTTGATCGGATAAGAAACTCAGTTGGTTGGTAGTTTCTATTTCTGACTGTAGTAGCGCTGATTTATTTGGCATTTTCATCTAGTATCTTACTATAAGTACTTGGACATCCGTATCAGTTAATCTGGCCATACACGAATATTTAGCCTAATTTTGCTCAGGAGATCTAACTTTGATCATTTAAGAAAGTCAGTTGGTTGGCAGTTTCTATTTTTGACTGTATTAGCTGATGTATTTGCATTTTCATCTAAAATCTTGCTACAAGCACTTTGAAGCCTTATCAGGTCATCTAGCCTTGTATGATTTTTCAGCCTAATTTCCTCAAGAGATCTAACTTTGATCGGATAAGAAAGTCAGTTGGTTGGCAGTTTCTATTTCTGACTGTAGTAACGCCAATTTATTTGGCATTTTCATCTAAAATATTGCTACAAGCACTTTGACATCTTTATTAGGTCATCTTGCTATAAGGGCTTTGACATCCTTATCAATTAATCTGGCCATACACGATTATTCAGCCTAATTCCTTCTGAAGATCAAACTTTGATCGGAGAAGAAAGTCAGTAGATTTGTAATTTCTATTTTTGACTGTAGTAGCGCTGATTTATTTGTCATTTTCATATAAAATCTTGCTACAAGCACTTTGACATCCTTATCAATTAATCTGGCCATACACGATTATTCAGCCTAATTCCTTCTGGAGATCTAACTTTGATCGGATACGAAAGTCAGTTGGTTGGTGCTTTCTATTTTTGACTGTATTAGCTGATGTATTTGCATTTTCATCTAAGATCTACCTACAAGCACTTTGACATCCTTATCAGGTCATCTAGCCTTATATAATTATTCAGCCTAATTTCCTCAAGAGATTTAACTTTGATCGGATAAGAAAGTCAGTTGGTTGGCAGTTTCTATTTTTGACTGTAGTAGCGCTGAATTATTTGGCATTTTCATCTAATATCTTGTTACAAGCATTTTGACATTGGTATCAATTAATCTGGCCTTACACGATTATTCAGCGAATGTTCTCAGCAGACCTAACTTTGATCGGATAAGAGAGTCAGTTGGTTGGTAGTTTCTATTTTAGACTGTAGTAGCGCTGATTTATTTGGCATTTTCATGTAAAGTCTTGTTACAAGCATTTTGGCATATTTATCAGTTAATCTGGCCTTACACGATTCTTCAGCCGAATCTTCTCAGCAGATCTAACTTTGATCGGATAAGAAAGTGAGTTGGTTGGCAGTTTCTATTTTGACTGTAGTAGCGCTTATTTATTTGCCATTTTTATCTAATACCTTGTTACAAGCATTTTGACATCGGTATCAATTAATCTGGTATTACACGATTATTCAGCCAAATTGCCTCAGGAGATCTAACTTTGATCAGATAAGAAAGTCAGTTGGCTGGTAGTTTCTATTTTTGACTGTAGTAGCGCTGTTTTACTTGGCATTTTCATCTAAAGTCTTGTTACAAGCATTTTGGTATATTTATCAGTTAATCTGACCTTACACGATCATTCAGCCGAATGTTCTCAGCAGGTCTAACTTTGATCGTATAAGAAAATCAGTTGTTTGGTAGTTTCTATTTTGACTGCAGTAGCGCTGATTTACTTGGCATTTTCATCTCAAATCTTGCTACCAGCACTTTGACATACTCATAAATTAATCTGGTCTTATTTATTTGCCATTTTTATCTAATACCTTGTTACAAGCATTTTGACATCGGTATCAATTAATCTGGTATTACACGATTATTCAGCCAAATTGCCTCAGGAGATCTAACTTTGATCGGATAAGAAAGTCAGTTGGTTGGTAGTTTCTATTTTTGACTGTAGTAGCGCTGATTTACTTGGCATTTTCATCTAAAATCTTTCTACAAGCACTTTGATATATTTATCAGTTAATCTGGCCTTACACGATTATTCAGCCGAAACTTCTCAGCAGATGTAACTTTGATCGGATAAGAAAGTCAGTTGGTTGGCAGTTTCTATTTCTGACTGTAGTGACGCTGATTTTATTGGCATTTTCATCTAATATCTTGCTAGAAAAACTACGACATCCTTATCAGGTCATCTGGCCTTATACAATTATTCTGCCTAATTTCCTCAGGAGATCTAGCTTTGATCGAATACGAAAGTAAGTTGGTTGACAGTTTGTATTTTTGACTGTAGTAGCGCTGATTTATTTGGAATTTTTATCTAAAATCTTGCTACAAGCACTTTGACATCCGTATCAATTAATCGATTATTCAGGCTAATTTCCTCAGGAGATCTAACTGTGGTCGGATAAGAACGTCAGTTGGTTGGCAGTATCTATTTCTGACTGTAGTAGCGCTGATTTATTGGGCATTTTCATCTAAAATCTTGCTACAGTCACTTTGACATCCTTATCAGATCATCTAGCCTTACACGATTATTCAGCCTAATTTTCCCAGGAAATCTACCTTTGATCGGATAAGAAAGTCAGTTGGTTGGCAGCTTCTATTTCTGACTATAGTATTGCTGATCTATGTTTCATTTTCAACTAAAATCTTGCTACAAGCGTTAACAGGCGATCTGGACGGTCCTGATTTCCTTGTCTTAAGTAAATCATCAAATCACATCAAATAGAAATAGATAACTTGACGAAATATCCTGTTATCTATTATAATTTGAATCTGAATTATAGTCAATTCCTGGCTTTAAACCTTTCGTAACTAAACACTTTTAAGAAAGGGCTATTTAATATTTTTAACCGGTTGCTCTCGTAGATTTCAAAAGCTCATCTACATATCTCTTCACTCGATTTTCCACATCCCGGAAGCACCCAAAAGGATATAATGCGTAAATATATTATGGATTGTCGTTGAGAAAGCCTGCAAAGTGGAAAAAATTGATACCCTCGGAAGAAGATGTTTTATTTTATTTTTAAAACTCCTTACATGTAATGTATAGGAGCAGTATCGGGTTGCTTTATGAAAATGACTAACCAGTTTAGTTAAGTTCAAAACTATCCTGGCACTCATAATTTTACCCTGTCGAAGTTTATTACGTACGAGAGGTGAGTACAAAAGTGGATCAGAGGTTTTGAATTTTTCAACGGCGATAGTTTCAAGTAAGAGAAGTTGTTACACCGCCACTGCTTTTCTCGCTGCGGTTTATATCCCGCGATATCAGAAGTTTTTATTTCACAAATAAAGGTGTATAAAGCGTGGAAGGAGCCATTGTAAACGTCTCCTCGAGATTAGAGCTCATATGAAGTTTACAACTCCCGTTTTCTCAATTTCTTAAATCGCGCATACAAAACGATAAATTCCATTGATGCTCGCCAAACTACCGGTCACATTCTCCCCGTCGTCTTATTTTCCTCTTCTGTTATTTAGGAATTTCCACTCGAGTTGCCGGCGGATTGAAATAAGTTTCGAGTTGAAAACTTTTCCTCTTCTGTCATGGCGCCTCGCCAAAATATGCTACGTGGTTTTATGTACTGGGCCCTTTGTCATTTCTTCCGGCCTCTTGACTTAAGAATTTTTTTATGACGGCTCTCCGTTTCCTTTCCGCACAATAAAAGTTGTTTAAAAAATTACGCACAAAACGCGCCTTAAAAGAAGGCAAACATTCAGGAGGGCCACCGCAGAATTTTCCTGCTATAAAGAAACAGCTTAACCATTAATCTGTCTTGGCTACAACACAAACCTAATATATTCCCGAAGGGATTCTCAGGCACAATAAAAAATGGACAAACTAAAATTTGTGTTCGGCACACAAAAGAGAGTTGAGCGTAAACACAATAAAATACGTGGGCTATCAATTTGTAGGACTTAAACTATTTAGTAATGGAGACTGCGGGTGGAAGCAGCCCCCAACAAACCGCCTTGAATTGCTTTGAGAATCTTGGTGTGTTTACATGGCGACTCTTTGTGGGGAGAATCGGAAATTTTGTTTGCTGATGATTACTTGCTTCTGAAGAAAACTCTGATTTAAGGGAACGCCTAGAGCTCGTATAAAATGATTGTCCCTTAGGGCCCGGGGGACTATTTTCGCTTTGACGATGGAAATATCTTCTTATCGAGTGTATTATGTATTCTCCGCCGCCTTAATTGCCAATATGTGCTCTCCTCGCTTTCAAAGAGGTTTCTGGTTCATTAATTATGGAAAATGTGAGCTGAATTAGTGGATATAGGTATGGGTCGCAACAGGGATGGGTCTGTGTATCTCAGTACAACCTCTAGGAGTGTATCCCCGATTTGATCCCCTGGGATGTAAGTGGTTTCTTGCCTGTGTATTGACTCAATCTTAAATGGAAATAATAATACGCGACTAAAGAATAGTGTTTCTAAAGCTGACCCTAATAAAAATAGCAACTGAAAACTGCTAGAAAGAAAGTCTATTATTAGGTAAACCTAATCGCAAGGTTATTCTTCTTCTTAAGTCCACTAGATTTAGTTTTGTATACCATACTTTTCACATATCCCTATAAGAAGAAGTATAATAGCGTAAGATCAAGTGACCGTGCGGGCCATTCCGTCGATCCTCGCCTCCCTATCCACCGATTTGGAACAATTAAGTCGAGGTACTGCCGGATATTGAGTTCGTAACGGGGTGGTGCTCCGTCCTGGTGGAACCATATCACATTCGCTGGAACTTGTGGGTTTGCTTGAGCAGGATATAAGTTAGCCAAAGTTGGCACTACATTATTTTGGATCAGTGCTAAATAATTACTTCCATTCAAAATTCCATCAATGAAAAAGGGGTCAATGACAAGTTTTCCAATTATCCTTGCCCAAACATTAACAGGTCATGCTTCCGAACCACGTAACGCTATGGTATCATGTAATTGTGTTTTTATTTTCATTTTGTATTTTTTATCACATAATATTGCATTGAGAGCTGTTGTTGTGTTATGACCCGCTCCTATCTTCATCTCCATCTTATCATAATCTTGTACTATCATGACTTGATCGACAGCAAACTGTAAGTGTATTATCTCATTCTGTACTGGTATTCCGATTATTTTACATTTCCTTTTTCATTGTTGTAGAGCGACATCGTCATATAATTTGAAATGTGTGAGCGAAATACACCCTTGCCTTAAACTCTTTTGTTAGTAAAACTCTTTCAGATAACTCCACCCTCATGCTTATATTTGTCTATCAAAGAGGTTTTGCATAGCTTTGACTAAGGTTTTATCAATTTCTTCTCTTTGTAACGCCTTGCACAGATATATATTTAGATACACTTTAAAAAAGTACTTCTCAATCAATGACGCTGAACATAAAATAATGGCCATACAATAACTACCTGGTGTAAAGCCACTTCTGACTGTTTTTGTTTATACTGATTTTCCATTTTGTTCATTATTACGCTTATTATACGCTTATACGCTCCACTAAAGTTTGTTATGGTACTATACAAGTTCTCTAATTTTTTAAGATAGATTAAATTTAATTTTGTTTAAAATCTAGTTCTGCAACCTGTTGCCATAGTAGTTTTATGAATTCAAATTATGAAGGCACCAGCAGATCACCTATAAATTATAGTAATGGACTAATTTGGAAGCTGCTGATTGATTTCTATTTTCTTTTTGTTGTTCTGGTTGTTTCACCTTGTCACGCCTTTAATCTTTACTACATACAAAAATTGGTTTAATTACAAAAACAACCTCCCAACTCCGCCACTACTTAGGTAGAAAATTAACAAGTTGACAGATGCTAGTATCCCGGAAACCCAATCGAAGAAGCAGTAGGTTCAAAACAATTAATTAATTAATAGGCGCCACCGACTTATAATTTTCCAGCATCGTCCGAGGTGGTAAATTAGAAGTCGAACCCCAAGATAGATAATCACCTACCTTTATATCTTCCTATCTGTCCTTTACGTAGACTTAAATCCAAATAATTCGTCGTAAAATAAAAGACAAGTTGCAACCAAATCTCTGTTTACTTAATAAAACAACAAAACCCAATCACAGTTCTAATATTTCTTTGCAAGAACAATAATTTAAAATAAATAAGTAGTCCCAATTTTACGTTACTAGTACGGAATATAACGAAACTTAAATTGGCAACACTCAAACAATTTTTCGGACTTTTATTGCGCTACCCAACAATATACTAGAAATTTTTAGCGCATTCCGTAACTTCGAAGGTCTTCGCGTCACGAATTTATGCGTGACTAAACGATCAAAAACTATCGTCAAAGCGTGAACTCTTACAAACGCAATATCAACCCACTATTGGAGTACCCTGTATATCTGATTTACGTCAAATTGGAATACGGAATATTTTCAATAGTATTTCATATGTACACATATCCCCAATTAAAGCCTCAATGACACAATTCTGTGACCCCAATCAATCAATACATTAGTTCTTAAATAACCATAACGAAATCGTAAAAAACAAGACAAGGTTATACAGTTTTTAAAATGCACTTCCCTTGTTCAAGATGTGGCGGCAATCAGCTCGACCGTACACCAGACTCCCTATCTATAGACCCAGGCGTCCACTCGGTTCGGGAAAAAAACCTTCCCAAGGTTACTCGACGATGACAGCATATCAATTTGAACAATACGTATAAATGTAAAGTTTTTCTAATGCGTCGCCTTAATTTCTGGAAGTCCAGCCGTACGCATTTTGCCTAAATTATCGGAGATTAGAATTAAGGTTCGGGAAATTAAGACAAGACAAAAATTTTCTGATGATAGCCAACTCACCAGTAGATGGGCACTGGCTTATACCAAAAATATCTTCTTACCCGGAGTAAATTCTATATTGGAAATCAATTCCTGGAGATATGCTTCCCTACAACTATGGGAAATGCTAGTGTGTGAAGTGACTCTCAAAGCAGAAAACTAATTCCCAATCGACAAACGATTTCAATAAATAATTCACTATTCACAATATACTTCCGGTAAGGTTGACAATGCTTAACCCACTGACTTAATTACGAAAACTGTCTTTAGAATCTCCCTCCCCTCAAACTTTTGAAACTCCAAAACGCCTTGCATCGACTTGACAGAAAAGGTAACTTCGAAATATTAAAAATTCCTATAAGCTTGAGAATAACTAAATATGTATAAAAGGTTTCCTTCTTTTAGGCGCGGAAATCGTTACAACCCGCTTTCTAATTGTAAAGGAAAGCTCAGCTTAATGCTATACTTTTAGGTCAAAATTGATTTCATTATTAGGGTTTATAAAATTCCTTACCCCGTCCCTGGCGAGGAACCTCGATGGGGCAGTGCGAACAAGCGGTGTCAGTCGAGGTCACAGTGAAATGCGGCTCATTCGGCCGCGGGGTCAAACTCCGGCTGAGGCGACCGTATTTCACTTAGTTAAGTTTAGGGTGCATGTTGCATGAATGGTTAGTATGTAAGGGACGCCACCGTTTCGGGGCGGGAGGGGTGGAACTATGAATTAATGAAAAAAATAAATTAGCTATTCGGAAGTGAGATAATTAGTAGAATGAACATATTTTTTCCTTGTAATTACCTAGAGTAATAGTTTTTCTTTTGTAAGGGTTTTTCCACTGTTTTGTTATACAGACTGGTTTCTTAGAAGTTTTATTTAATACAAATAAATGATTTTTTTCTTTACTAGTTTATACATTTTTTAAGTTAGCAGAGCCTATATAATTGGTAAATATGACAAATTTCTCCAAACTCTATGTGTCTTCCCAATAGTAATTTTATGATTTATCATGGTTTGTTGATAGAGACTACCAGAAAAAATACTTTCTTTATACAATTTTTTGTTGCTCGAGATATGTTTTAACTGTGATAGTAACATCGCTTTTTAAAATTTGTTTTTATGTAGGAATGTTAAACGAATGCACTTTGCAGAAGCTCCGCCTTGTTAATTACCGTGTTTAAATATTTACGGACAACCACAATTCACTTTCATTATTTTTTGTATATTGGTTACATCATAAAAGAACTCATGTAAGTAAATTAGATGAACGCGTGAGCTACACTCCACGCTTTGTTTTATAACTTCTTGTAAAATGTAGTAGACGAGGATTAGTGACTATGAAACAAATATTCAACACAATAAATAATCAAGTAAACGCTTACTGTTATGTAAGCTAGATGAACCCGTAGGCTACACTCCCCGCTTTGCTTTATGATATCTTATAAAAATTATTTAACTATTACATTGTAAGTTATGTAGTTTATACAGAACGTTTGAAATACGCAGAGGATCCGTGATTATGGAATATATATTCATATCAATATCCGGCGCTGTTATATAATCAAGTAAATGTTTACTGTTATGTAAAGCAGCAGAACGCGTAGGCTACACTCCACGCTTTGCTTTATGACTTCTTGTAAAATATAATGGACTATCGCGGTGTAAGTTATGCAGTTTATAAAGGATTTTCTTAAATATGCAGAAAATCAGTGATTATGAAATAAATATTCAAGTTAATATGCGTAGCTGTTAAGTAATCAAGTAAATGTGTACTGTTATCTAAACCAGCAGAACGGGTAGGCTACACGCTACCCTTTGCTTTTGTTACGGGCCAAACGAGCTTTTTCGTCGACCCGCAACCGGATAAGTGGAAAAAGGCCTACAGCTTAGCTCAGAGGAGTAGGAGGAGTTTACGGAAACTGCTTACGGGAGGAAATCTTTCTAGGTGTACAGGGTTTGCTGAAATTAACGGGTGCCACCATCCACTTCACAGCTGATTGCGGGTTCTCGTGGAAGGCCGAGAAGCCAGCAGCCTACGGGAATCGGAATCGGACTCACTTTTATTGTGTTCCCTCCTGTTTATAAAGCGTATAAAGTTCATGCACACACAAATACAAAATACTCAACAATAAAAGATGTAATAAATTTCAAAACACATATAATTAATCTATTGGAAATGACAAAATACAAACATGACAGCACATGGCAATATTATAGTTCAATACTATTTTTTCTTCACTCATTCATACTACCGTTCCCCCCTCCCCCCGGAACCGCTTTCGCATTACTTCAGGGGGTGCGGGCGTCCCTTACATACTAAACATTCGTGCATCATACACCCTAAACTTAACTAAGCAAATGCGGTCGCCCTAGTCGGGGTTTGATCGCCCCAACGGAGCGACTGCATTTGCTGTGAGCTCAAGTGGCCAATGCGTTTTTGGCACTAGACCACCGAGGTCCCCATAGTTCAATACTACAAACGATTAATTCAAGTTCAAGAAAACGAACTCGCCGACCCTGGCGTACGGTATTTAAACTCCCCAAACAAATCTACGTGGCCAGTGACGTCGGAGTTTACAAGAATAACACAATATATAATTGCTTTTTACAACTAGCAGGCAAAGAAAATGACAATTAACGACCGAAGGCCGCTTTTTGTCGCATTAAAAAAAAAGGATTCAGTCCCTTGAATTTTGAAAGTTAAACGCGTAAAAAGTTTTTGTTCGCAACACAAAAACTAGTTCTTTTACCTTGGCCCTCGGTGGATGGGGGACAGAAAGGCAGGTACAATTTTGGTGTGTTTTCTAGAAGCAGGAAAATATTCAGGCACAGGCTGGGGTGTTTGCCGTTCCGGAAAAGAAGGTAGGCGATGACCTTCGGGAAACTTTGAACGAGATATTCGCTGCTACGCCCCTGGAGGTTAGATTGCTTCCAACAGAGTTCAGACGATTAAAAAAAACAACAGCGCCAAGATCCACACTTTCACGGGTTTTTAATTCGCTTGTATGCGAATAAATCGAAAGAACAATTATACTGGATTGTTCTGCACCAAAGCTAACACTCTGCTAATATTTATTTATAATCCGACTCAGTCGAGATTCTTTTGTCTAACGTAGAAATACGGTACGGTAAAACTCAATTAGCAGATGAGTCGCGAAGAACCCGTTATACGTCGGTCTGTTTCCAAAGTCTAGCGCCTACTCAATTTCACATAATTTTATTAACGCCCCCCTAGATGAAATTGAGTGACCGGAGTCGCGAAGGTGGAAGGCCGACTGAAAAGCCAAACGCAACGCGAACCTGCATTACCCCAAAAG
The DNA here is from genome assembly GCA_014611495.1 of Limonius californicus. NCBI lineage: Eukaryota > Metazoa > Arthropoda > Insecta > Coleoptera > Elateridae > Limonius > Limonius californicus. Next base: position 20,119 of record JABXWE010009292.1, on the reverse strand, counting down.
ATTACACCACATTGCGAAATATGATGTAACAATTCTGGAACGAAATAACACGTGCGACTTCCGAGAATTGTTTTTGATTGAAAAATCTAGCCTACAAAGGGAACTTTTAAAGGCTTTGACCTCCCATAACTCAATCTTAAAAAAAAACAATATTGCGATCGACTTAAGAATTGCGATAAAAATAGAATTTTGATTCCTATGAAGCGGCAATTAAAATACGAGTTTAATTCAGATGAAGTGGCACTATCAAATGAAAATAACACTTGTAAAATATAATGTTTTATCGTGGTATAAGTTATGTAGTTTATAAAGGACTTTTTTTAAATATGCAGAGGATTAGTGATTATGAAATAAATATTCAGGGTAATATTTGCGTAGCTGTTAAGTAATCAAGCAGAATGTTTACTGTTATGTAACCAAGATGAACGCCTAGGCTACACTTCACGCTTTGCTTTATCACTTCTTGCAAACTATAATATACTACCGCGCTGTAAAGTATTTGCTTATACTTTTAAAAGTTTTTGATTAGTATGCCGAGGAGCAGTAATTATGACACAAATACTCGTATTTAACTTAGTATGCTACAAAGTAATCAAATAAATATTTACTGTTTGGATGTAAAATTTAAACCCAATAACATCGATATAAGCTGGAATTACTTTAAATATGTTTTTTCACGGAGATTGTTTTGGTAATGACCTGTAACGAACTGCGTTTCAATAACATCATATAGTATACATTTTATTTTATTTATAACGTATCTGTACTCGTTTATTATATACAAATAAAGTAATTGCTTTCAGTTATGGTGGCCTATTTCAACTAAATAGTCTAGAGAAATGGAAAGGGATGCAAAATTAATATATAGACCGTTTAAAAAGAAATTTAGCATATCGCCTATATGTTACATTTCATACGTGCTACAGCAAGCAGTAATAAATAATAAACTCCTCTACATTCTCAAGCCTTGCGAGGAGGCCATAACACTATTTCCTGAAACTGGTCGAATTAAAACGAAACGAGGGTATAATTTTGTTGGAAATTAAGTGTAGGTTGAGAGCCCATTTAGAAGCAGAGTATCAGCAACATATAAGGGCGTGTAATAAAACAAGGGCTTTGTGGCAAGGTCGTTCTACAATTTCCGGCTCTCTTGCCACCGGAACAATTAAATTTGTCGTATGTCTTTGTGCGCGAGATGCACAATTAGATTTGTCTGCCTCCTTTATTTAGAGCGTCAGGCTTGGTTTGCACTTTGTACCACGTTGCACCGCGATTTGCCTCCGCGGTAATCAAATTCCTGTTTGCCAGGCTCTATTTAATTATCCGCAGCCTCCACCGATACATTTTTCTAAATTTTATCGACTTCAAGGGAAACGGAAGTCTTTGACATCCGATAGCAGGGCTGTCTTTGGCGGAGGAGCCGTATCGGGGCTTCTCGTGCATATTTTAATGAAATTCTGTCACTGAATTGAAGCGAAACTTATCCGACACTGTGCATGTTTTTTTCCCCATTAACCTAACTCTACAAGTCGCAACAGCAGTACGAGAACGTTTCCTTATTCCCATTTCCATATTATCTCTGGCGAAATCAATCCGTGACGAGCAAACGTCAAATTTTCAGTTGAAGCGGCTGCAAATTACCTCAGCAGATGGTGCTAGATTGGAAAGTTATAAGACGCAACCGGGGAGAATTGAATTACCCAACTGCTTAATAAGTAGTTCATTTTGTTCCAATTTTCTTAAGTACGGCTCTGCGTATGTGGAGCTTTAAATTTAAACTTGAACCACAAAAGTTCTTGCTGACAGAGCTTTTATGTTTCCTCTTAAGGTTGTAATTCGAACCACTGAGGAAATTGCTCGCTAAAAGCGTACACATTGTTGTGGTAATCGAAGCTATACATGCAAAATTCTCAAAAATTGTTCTTTAAAGAGTTATCGATTCGGCGCGCCCAAAACACGCATTTCGCGGAGAAGTGTTATGGAAATTGAGTTTCACAATACATGTAAGTACATTGGAGTATCTAAAATAGTTTTCGCGGGTTTGTTAATAGAGAATCAACCCGAAATTACGTTTTCCCTCACAAAACATCTTGTCAAACTCATTAAACGCTCTCATTGTTCAGTTTTCATTTTCAAAAGAGCAGAGATGAACGTTTTCTGGACAAAACAGGCATGCGAGGCAGGCTTTCAAATAAAAGCAACATTTTGGGTTGTTGGAATGTTTGCTTAGGATTTCGTATTAATATCTTTTATACGATTCGCTTTTAAAATAACAATTTTTTAGGTCACACAATATACATTTCACCCATTGTATATTAAAAGATTGTATATGAAATATTTTGATATTATAAGTATATCATTATATTAAATCCGAACTGTGTTAGGTTGAATAAAGATCACTGGATGATATCATTGGAGAAATCCTCAACCCATAACAATATCAGCAAATAATAGGCTGCTAGAATTCGATAGAGGTAATTAGACGTTTCCCTCGCAAAGCAATAGCAAACCAGCGAGGTATTCTGTATAGTAAATCTTCTCTGAAGTAGAAGTGTTTACACTTCCCGCAGTTCGGAGACCACGTTAAAGTGTAGGTCCTCTATGTCTGTGGCACTCTAAACGCGCAACACAGGCATAGGATAGAAGATCGCTACGTCTCGTAAGAAACAAAGCACTCTAAGAAGAAGAAGAATTAGACGTTACTGGCTGTGCTGGTGGTTTGTAACAATTGAGAGTTTGTACAAATATTATTTTTCGCACCTTATTAAGGAAATTTGAGTTATATCGAATCTTATAGGGTTTCCATCCTTTAAAATGTACTCCCTTCACCTAAAGTGTGAAGCTCTTGCTTTTACCTTCAAAAATGACGAAAATTCAGTCGAATACAATTTCGTAACATTAAAAATATCGCTGGATTTGCGTTTCTTTGTAACCATTTACGGGATTAGTTAGCAGTTACGAATAATTACAAAGCGTATAACCTACATCTTGACACGGTTTCCTTATATGTTAAAGAGAAATCTTTCAGTAAATAACAAACAGATCGACACAAGTCTTTGATCATCATCAGGAAACATGGAAGTTGCCTTCGGCTTAGCTGAGGGAAGTAGGGGTGGTTTGCGAGAAACGATTAACGGAAAGAAATCGAATGTAGTTGTGTACAGAGAGAGTCAACTTTCCAAATGACAGCTGATAGTAGGATCTCATGGAAGGCCGAGAAGCCAGCAGCTTACGGGAATCGAACTCAACTTTATTGTGCCTGTAATTAAAGCTTACAAAGTTCATGCACAATACACACAAATAAAAGATATGGTGAATTTTAAGACAAATATAATTCTATTGCTTGAAATTGTTTAACAGATATAGTGCAAGGAAATACAACCAAAACGGTAATAATTGTGGTTAAACACAAGGGTAGTTGGAACGTTCAAGCAAAAGGCTCGCCGCCCCTGGCTTGCGATATTTACTTTAATGAACAGATCTACGCAGCCAGAGACGTCCGAGTTCATAGAAATAATTAAACTTTAACCTTAACGAGTAATGAAACGCTAGGCAACTGAAGGTTGCCTTATTTTTAATATTACAAAGTTATCAACGAAACACTGGTAAACAGGGGAGAACAGTCACTGTATGATACACTATCAAGTTTTACCTTAGTCTTCTTCGGTAGGAAGTAAAGAAGCAGACACAATTTGGAGTATTCTTGGGTTCTTCGAGAAACAGACAAAAAACGCAGGCACGCCACTGAAGGCTGGAATCACGCTTGCACAAGCAATCGCCAAGACGTTCTTCGGGAAAACGGGAAATTTCGAGTGTTCTTGCCTTGTCGCAGCAGCGGTATCCAGACGGACAGGAGAGGGGTTCGATATTAATGCGCCGAAGGCGATCGGCAAATTCGCAATGAATTGCCTTCCAAGGGTTACAATCCAGCGTGTTTCTTAAATCCGACACTTATCGATGGTTCTGTTCTCCCCACGGTGATAACAGCGATAGGAAAATTCACGCAATGGACACCCATCGAAAAGCCAAACCGCCCTTGCAGTACTTGTTTTCGATACTGAGATGTTAACGGACAACCAGTGTAAGAAATGTCAAGAGCAAGAGGAAACCTCTGAACATGTCCTCTGCTAATGCAAGGCATTAGCGGCCTTAAGACGCAAACACCTTGGCTCTCCCTTTCTTGAACCAAGAGACATTCAAGACACGCCTTTGAACAGGATTCTGTCTTTCGCCGAAGCGACGGACCTGTTCAGGGAGTGAGGTCTTTTGTAACCCCAAGGGAGCACATTGGGTTCTGGTGGTGTAAGTGCAGGAGCCTGCTCCGACCCACAGAAATCACCATCATCAACCGGGTCGAACGGAGATGTTAAATCGACTCTCGAGAAAAATGAACGAAAGTATCCAGCATCTGGAATATTTCACCATACGAATAAATAAGGTGCAAGAATTTTGGAACAAAAGCTTGCACGTGGAACTTCCGGGAAGCGTAGAATTTCCAGGGCCATTCTGCAGTCAAGGATTCTAAGAACTGTTTTCGGTCGGTGTTAAAGACTAAACATGTACGACGAGCGTTCCCCTTTCGGAAGCTTCGCAAAAGTGACCTCCCATAAAGTAATTTTTGAAAATAATATAACAGTAATTGACTTAGGAGCGGTAATTAAAATAAGACTTTAATTCCTATGAAGTGGCAAAATCAAACGAGCATAACAAGATGATTTTTACAGTTACATTCTAGGGATAGAAATATTTAGGGACCCTATCTCCTAATATCATTTCGTTCTACTAGTAAATTTGGGGCCTGGGATGTCCAGTAAGGAGGCATATATAGGCCCTTTTAATAATCCTTAGTTTCCCCCTAATCATCGCTACTCCTCTGTCCATTTTCTTTCCCATCCTCTTCTTCTCCCTTACCGCATCTTCCTGACCCCCTGGGGATATCAGGCTGTCTGTCCAAGCGAGGGAGTTCAAGTCTGTGTTGTGAAACGTCCCTGCTCCGAAAACATGATGCCTCAGTCGCATAGATGTTTCACATTCTTCTAGAACGCGGAAGCAGCTTTATCATGCCTTTCATATACCTGGCATGTCGGATCGCCCTCAACATTCAAAAGATTCAGGTGTCTTGTAATTCTACAGAGCCCTGTAAGGACCCCTATCAATAGTCCCTCGCTTCGTTCTAACCGTTCTCTGTATTCTAAACACAGTCTTTCCTGGTCTTTACTTATTATTCATGAACTTGCTACTTTGACTTTGTAATTTGTTCCTTCAAGGTTATTGGATATTTAATATTCAATATCTTGTGATCTTGTTTGCGGTTCTTGTAACATTGTTCACAATTTATGGAATCATCCATATAAACTGATATTAATGTTAAATTGCTATGCACTAATGCAAAACTACTTTGCAGTAGTTTTAAAATCACCATCGTCGTCATGTGACCTTGAGATTCTGAATGAAACTAAACATTTACATTGCAGTGTTGCACCTTACAAGATTGCTGGTTAGTCAGAATCATAACCTATGAAATGGAATAAAATAAGTTTTTACTTAGCGGCTGAGAAATTCTTGTTCAATAAGCTTTGAAATACAAGTTTAGGAAAATCATTACAATTACAATTAATTCATAAATTTATTTGGAGTTTCAAATTGAAAGCCTCTTTATTCAGTTGACCTTAATAAAATGGATTTACTTTGTTGTTTATTTAGTAGTATATGTGACCTTCAAATTGGTGTTTTTCTAATAAAATTGATATAATTAAATATATGACCTTGAAATTGGTTGTTTAATATATAAGGGTCAAAAGAACTCATAAATTAGTCTCTTAATATTCTATTATCTAAATTAAATTGACCAAAACAAGTACATGACCTTGAAATTTCAATGTACAAGGTTAATATCTATTCAATATTTTGTTTAATCAAATATAAATGTAGGTTACAACAATTATAGTAGGAAAATAGGGTTCCAAATTTTGTAATATTTTACAACTTATGGAACCATTCATAAAATTTCAGTGTATATTAATGAAACACTACTTATAAATTATTTCTAGGTCCGCATGACTTGTCAAGGTCAAAATCAATACATTACATTTTCTACCTGGAAATGTACATTTTGGATGTTATTAGTTGTTGTTAATTGCGAAGCCCACAACGTGTTGCAAAATAGAAGGTTCAAATTCAATATTTAGAAAATTATCTATGCAAAGTTAAATTTAGCATTTGTAAGGCCACTATGGTTTTCCCAAGTTTGGGATTTTAAGCGATTTTTAATAATCGGCAAAAAAATTAATTTATACATAGCTTTATTTAATTTAGGTGATTTTAAAATTGGTGTTTGAAGGTCAAATTAATTATAATAAACTACTTGACTACTTTTTTCGTCAAGGTCTAGTCCATTATGGTATAATATTCGACATTTTCTTGTGGCTGTATAGAATTGTTTCGATACAAAATTGATTGTTAATTGTATAGAATGTATGAAGTCGTCTGTAGAATTTGACCATTAGGAAGTATTATTACGTACGAAGCAGACATCATTAGCAGTTTATATTAGAACCATAGCAAATGACCTTGAAAGATATAGCGTAAAGGTCGAACTGAATATATCAAATATATTGCCTTTAAAGTAGTACTTTCAAGGCTACTAGCTATTTAGGATTGTAATGTCCAAAATCTGGTATCTTGAACCGAAGTTTAGAAAATTATTGTGTCAATATGAAGCTTTAAAACCCAAGAAGATTGTGTAGCAACTATGATTTTTTTGCAAAGTTTCACCTTTTCAGTAAATTTTTACATAGAGCCATAATCTAATTGTCTTAAACCCTTGGTTATTTGGTTTATATCACCTTCAAGTTGGTATGTTCAAGGTCAGATCAAGTGTATCACATATCTGACCTTGAAATGTGCATCTTCAGATTGGAGAGAGGCAATAGAATGGTTGTAAAATACCTAATCAGCAATTTTATGAACGACTAACCCTATGTTGGGAAAATTATTTTTATGATAATAGGGTGATAGGCATTCCAGGTGTTTGACAACTTAAGTAACCTTGTAACTGCTGTTGTGCTTCCAAAAATTACCAAAAAGAGTGGTTATAGAAATAAAGATAATTGCAACCATTGCAGGCGATAGTCGGTAGTATTTATTGTAGGAAGTTGGTTTCTATTAGGGTATAATGGGGCACCCAGTTGTAACTTTGGGGACCGCGGTAGAGTAATGGCCGCAGCGCTTGGCTTGGAGTTATTCTACCAAAGTCGCTCAGGTTCGAATCCTGAGCACTGCACTTTCCCAGGGTGGTTGTGGTGTCTGGGGCATGGGGTTTTTCAAGGGTGGGGCATGATAGACCTGTGAATAGCACGAAATGTGCTGAGCCGGGGTAAGCTGGGTGGGATGGGAATCTTGGAGTTGTCTTCGGCAACTCCACGATTCTTTAAAAAGAAAACCCAGTTGTAACTTCATAAACCGTTTTAAAATATTTAATAAAGTGGGGCTACTATTTCAAGGTCATGCGAAGACTATCAATCTTGAATTAAATGACAAAATAAAACTTAACCGTACTATTGTTGAAACATTAAAAAATATCTAACAATAAAACCCAATTCTGTCTTGCAGTAGCTACAAAATTTCATATATTTATTGTGAAGGTGAAGCGAAGTCGGCCCAGTTCAAGGAATAAACCGAACACAATCGCATTTAATAATTCAATACACCTCCACCTTTTGGCAAATCAACAGTCTTCGTACACAAATTAAATTTATTGTGGTGTCGTACACGTTGCTTGCACTTATACAGAATTTTTGCTGAACTTGTGTGATTCCAATTCCTCTAAAGATATTGTAAAGTTGCAAGTAACTCACGTACTGTATGTGCGGAAAACTCTCTTCCCTGGGGCTTTCCGAGACATGTTTGTCGCAACCTTCTGAGTTGCTCCTAGAAAACAGAATTTTATTGGAAAGGCTATCGAATTACCAAATTTTGATCCCGAATACAAACACCCGATTTGAATTTAACGGACGCCGGAGAAACGTGCGTAATCAACACAACCGAAGGAAAACATTCTGTGAAAATTAAAAAACCCCTGTAAATATATATTTTTAAAGCAGGTTTGTGCTAAATAAACACGGTTTTTCTAACGCAACAAAGCCAATATTTAGTTACACATCAGAGGTAATGTTTGCTCGAAGGATGATTACAACACAAACGGAGCTGTTTACACAAAGGAAGTAAAATTTTATTTTCGGATTCTTAATCATAATTGCTATCTGGGTGATACTGGAAGTTATTAAATGGCCTAAATTACTGGTCTTAACTGGAACCTTGCGTTTATTATTAAATGTTGATTGTATTTACAAAGAGACAATTATTTTAGGGCAATTGTTGGTAAATAACGGGCACAAACATAAAAATAAACGTTGTAATCTCTCGGGAATAATTTACTCGGGTTGTTGCTGTCGCATGTCATTTTTGGTTTTTAATGGTAATACTATAGGAAGTAAGCATTATTAATGAAGTCTTTTATAATAGCACTTCCTTATAAATTAATAATTAACACGAAAATATTTCGGAGACTTACACCGTCCTTCTTGTTATAATAGCAATAAAACTACAATGTCGTGAGAAGGATGGCGTAAGTTTCAACGTGGCAACGGTAGACCTTTAGATATGTACTTTATTCAAATATCATTAATTATTTTTGAAACCATAATTCAAACGTTATTTCATGCTTTCACACGAAACTTGTTAGCAAGCAAAATTTAAAGTTTGCAAGGTAACACGAGCAAAAAAAAGGTTTCTTTATCACTACACAAAATCTGGATTTTTACCTTGAACGATTCTAGGAGCGTCGGCACAATTTCAGGCGATTTCCAGACGCACAAAAATATGTTGAACGACAGGTTATTAATCGTTGAACGATAATAGCAGCAACAGGACCGGCGCTGGGCTTCGAAATTCATGCGTCGGACGGCGATCGGCCAATTCACAAAGAATTGCCTTTTGTTTGGGTTTAAAATCCTAGCGTACTTCTATAATATCCGACAATTGTCGATGTGTTGTTTTCACCCCTATGGTAAAACAACGGAACGAGAAATTACACCAGGTATACCCGTCGAAAACCCAAGCAGACACTTGCAGCACTCGATATATATTTACGGCCCTCCCCTGAAAATGTAATTTTGGGAAGGCCCGGAGCCAAGAAAGGTGGAAGATTGACTGCTTGAAAAACGCAACGGGAATCTGCACTTCCCCCACAAAAAAAATGCACCATATTTCCACATGTGATGAAAAGTTCTAGAATAAGGGACACGTGAGTTCTGGGAAGCGTCCGAGGTCAAGCGCGGAAAAAACAATACTCGGCAATTTCGACACCAAAGAAACTGTCAACATAACTCAAACTTAGAAAGACAAAATAAAATAGCGAAACTGTAACACAAAATAAGACTCAAATTAAAATAACGTTATTAATTCTTACGAGGCGGCAAACAAATTAAGAAATTAATTCCTACAGAGCGGCAAATTTTAAATGAACATAACAATTTCTTTCAAAATACATACAAAAAGAACAGTACACAAAAACAAAGTCATAAATTTTTAGACAATGGGCATTCAAGGTAATTAATACAAAGTGTATAAAATTACAAACCGTTCACACACAGACCAGATTCGTTTTAGCTCTAATATACACAAAGCGCTTCGAGACGTACGAATATTTTGCTGACGTCTCTACTGACCTCGGCATTTACGCTAATATAAAAATATCTGCATAGTCAGTATCAGATGAGTTCACAAAATCAGTACAGCTAGTTATTAAATACCAAAGCCGTTAGCAACAGAAAGCTGCCTAATTTCTTGACGGTTAACTCTATTTTCTTCAAATCTAAATACTTGTAAATAAGTCATTGTTGACAGTTTCCGCTAATAATTGTATATATGGATAGTTTTTACCTTACTTCGGTGACTAAGTTGAGAAAAGCACAGGAATGTTTCATTCCCTTCGTTTGATGGACGCCCCTCGGTGAAAGAAGATAGGAAGACGCGCAGGAGCCAAATAATAATGACGTCATCGGTAGTCCCAACAGAGCACAATGAACGGGATTGCGATAGATTACATCACATTGACCATATAGCATTATATTATATCAGAAGTATTTTCTCCGAAAAATGGCAATCTAATTGTATTGTAATCAAAAAATTCAGAAACGATAGACGTAAGCACAGAGTTTTTGTTAAGACGGCGAATCATCACGTGAACGTTACAGGAGAAACGAGGTTAACCTTTGTTCGTTTGAAGCAAAACAAGAGAGCTCACGGTATTCTCCTACAAATGATTGATTCTTCTGTGTGTTTAATCCGGATTAAACAATCCGGCTTTGTTATTGATATTAATTTACGGGAAATGGTAGAACTTTAAATTTGCAGAAGCAGTTGTTAACCCCAACTCCACTGATCACCAAAAACGTCTGCATATCTCAAAGTTCGATTCTCAGTACTAGTGCACGTGTGGTGGTAGTCAGGGGCATAATTTTTGGAAATGCTTCCAAAAATGCTTACTTCTTATACACACCAGTAGTATCACTCGGTATAACTAAAAAGTGACGTAAGATGCTCTACTTGGGAATTAAAATAAAGAAGTGAATATATTATACATTTCAAATTCAAATAAAAATCGCACGAACATCACAAACTATTTGAATAGTGGCCATGGATGTATAAAAGAATTTTGATATAGAGTAGTTTCGGAGTTTATATTTACTATAATCCAAGAAAAAGACCTGTTTGGACAAGCAACCTTGAATATTTTCCATTTCAAGGTTAAGTTGGCAATTTTTGAATTACCACAGGTATATGTCGTTTTCTACGCTCCACGTTATTCAAGCTATCTAATGCGGTCGTAAAATATCCTCTCCCCGCACTAACTTTGAACGACTTGTTATTTCATCACAAAAGTTTCTGTGCCTTAATGGGAGGATAAATACTACTTTTTAGTACATATTTCAATTTTATAATTTTTAAAATTGCGGCAATTTGAAATATTTTGCAATAGCAATGGGAGTCGAGTGGCACCTTATTTGATAGGTCTCTTTGAGTAGAGTATAATTCTATATTTTGGGAAAATTTTATATATTCCAAAACAAATGACGGACTTCCAAAATATCTGTTTCTGATATTAAGCACAACCCTAAAAAATGTAAGAGGCGAAACTACAGAAGTAAAACAATTGAAATAATTAGTCTTTCTGTTCTGTCACTTTAACTCAGTTATTGTGTTTGCTCACGTTTGAATATTGAGTGTTAAAACCGGTCTACTAACAATAATTATGGCGAATGTTCGAACTTTCAGGAAAAAGCTGAAGCAGTTTTTATTTTTGCTGAAGCCAATCGAAACTTTTACGAAGCCGAAAGAATATTTAATGAACGTTTTCCCGAGCGTCCTATTTCGAGGACGTATGTAAGAGCACTTGTGCAAAAATGTATTAATACTGGAAGTTTGCAAAACAGGAAAAACCCTGGACGACCCGCAATTTCAGAAGACAAACAAATTCAGATAGTCGGTGAACTGGTAGTACATTCTCAGCTATTAACTTCACATGTAACTGTGATATGTGATGTATCGGCGACCCCTGTCAACAAGATTTTAAAACGGCATAAGTTCCATCCATACAAAATGAAGATTTTACATCAGTTGATTGAAGATGATCCGGATAGACGCATTGAATTTTGTGGGCTCATGACCTAAACCATTGCTAGAAACCCATCCTATCTTCGAAATATCTGTTTTAGTACGAATGCACATTTTTTTAAATGGGTTTGTTAACAGACAAAATGTAAGATATTGGTGATATGAAAATCGCCATGTTTTCCGTGAAGGTCACACCCAATTTCAGCAGAAATTGAATGTGTGGATAGAAATACTTGGCGACCATATCGTAGGGCCCTTATTTATCGACGGAAACCTTACTGGGGAATTGTACTTGAACATGCTGGAAAATATCGGAGTTGAAACTATCCAGAAAGCACGGGAAGAGATATTAAATAGGTTTTTCTATTGCCAAGAAGTTCAAGGAGCACACTTTGAACATTTATTAAAATGTTATTCAGTTTTTGTTGTATAAAATAAGTTTTGTTGTGTCTTGTTCTTCTTCTTAAATTTAATATATATTATATATTATATATATTAAATATAATGTTTCGTATATTACGGTATATGTAGTACTATTTAATAAACTTTTTGAAAGGAATTTATTTCAAGGTCGTACGGTAAATATTAGAATAGGAGAAGGTTATGAGGTGCTAATGTGAAGCATTTGTAAGGATGAACTTTGAAAATCGCAGCTGCAAGTTCACGAGAATAATATTAAAGTTATGATCCTAAAATTTGCATGTTGAAGTCGTAAGTTATCCAAGACGTGGAAGAAATCGTAAACTGCATCTGAGGTGTAGTATTCTATTTCTTGTGAATGATGAAAAGTCAATCCTAGGTCTGAAACATTTTCATAACAATAATAAGAGTAAAACGTCCACGATAATATTAGTATTTTAGAAAATATAACATTAAAATGTTACATAGTGCTAAGCTATTGGAATGACCTTGAAGTTAATAATTTTACATCCATGCAGTTAATCCAGATTGGTAGATATTTATATGATAATCACGCCAAGATTGTTTCAAAATTCGTGATTTCAATATCACATAAAATACATTAACATTATGACGTTAATTTTAGATTTTCAAGGTTATTCGTCATCATTACCCTGTGAAAGTATTTGATATATTTTTAATCAAATGTAGAACGTCTAAACAAGTTAATTGTTTGGAAAAATGTTTTCCTACCCATCGCCTCTAATGTCTTTTACAACATTCATAGTTTATGTATAATTCGAACTTTACTTACTCAATTTTTCAAACCATGTTCAAAATATAATAGTGATGTATCACGATTAGTATGCTATAGTGTTAACCATTGTAAAACGAATATAAATGTCTATAACGCAAAGGAATAGTTTCCTGGGAATATATTAATCTGAAGAGTTTATCATTATAACCTTGAGATTCGCCGTGCGACCTTGACGTTCATAGCATGGCTCTCGAATTTGAATGTTAAAAAATTGTTATTACAAGTATTGCAATCTTCAAAACCATCAGTTAATTACAAACATCTTAGAAAATACATTATTTAAGATCATGGAAAAGAAATTTTTTATTTTTTGTTTAAAACAATAGTTAACACAAAACGAAGTATCGATATTTGTTAATAGTATTCGTAGTTCACGGAATAGTACATAGAATTTAATAGTAATTTGGAAGCAATATATTGTTATATAGTATGAAACTCTTGTAATTACATGTGACCTTGGAATGTTTCATTTGAAGACTATACATTACTATGTAGTATTGGAAAGTTTTGTAATAATAAGTTTGATGTTCGTAGTTTCTAGATCGAACAGATTATATTACAACCAGTATTCTGCAAGTTGTAATTCACTTGTAAAATACAAATAATTATAAACTTTTCTTGAAATATTATACAGGCAATCATATAAGAGATGGCGTAGTGTTTAGAATACTATTTTAAGAAATTGAGGCATGAAAATCATTATGTAGTTTTCCTCGTTTGCGAAACCATTTATTAAACTTAATTGATATTTAATATTATTAGTATTTTACAGTGCGATGCTATTGTAATGCTGACCTTGAAAAGTATATTTTAAAGGTTATGCGTGTCGGGCTTTGAGACACACTATAAGACTGATTATGATATATTACCCTGAAGTTTTTATAACGATACACATTCAAGCATTTGTCCTTTAAAGTCATTCTCACTTTATGATCATCGAAATAGTGACCTTGAAATGGGTAGTTTTAAGGTCAGACAGTTGATATTATGACGAACACACATTACTTATTGTGTGATACCGCTACGTACAAGAAATGATGAGCAGTTTCTGTCATACAATATTCTAAATTCTTTGCCTCAACTACTAAACACCGACGCCATAGAGCAACCACCACTTATTTTTAAAGCCGCCCAGGGATTGAAGTGTCTATAAAAAAGCGATTTATTCGGAATATTTCAGAACACAGTAGCTTAGTGCGTGCGCGAGGAAAACATTTTCGAAGCAATCTCTTATCCCGTATTATTTACGCACTTACGAGGACGACAACAAAAACGGGATCCTTATACACAGAGTATACAGACATCGCCTTCTTTCCTTTTATTCTGTTTAGGAACTCAATTTGCGTATCTGTAGTCCTCGAGCTGATGGATTCCTGATGATCTCTTTCTTAGCTGCATTCGGATGGCTGCAAACATTGGGGATTTATTGGGGGATCACTATAAATTCTAATTTACACGTCGCTCCGGCTGTAAGTCGCTGCGCCAGCGGGTGGGTCGTGCTGCTTTTGCCTGTACTAGTGCGAGGTAATTTGTAATTTGGTTTGGATTGGATCGGCGGAATGGCGGTTTATTTAATTACACGGATAATGTGGTGTAATATAACCTTGGGGCGATGGTTTACGCCGACATGCAGACTAGTTACGCGATGAGTAAGTAATTGTGTTTCAGGTACTGCTGCATCAATTTGGGCGCCGGTTGGCATCATTTTTCAGTCATAATTAGGTTTCTTACTCAACATACTCTCGAGGTACGAGGTTCATTTATAAAGTTGGTAGGTCTGAACATATTTGTGCAAGACGCCATTTCTCCTTCTTCTTCTTTTTAAGCCCTTCAGGTCCATTTTAGATATAGGCCTTCCCTAATGTTTTCCATATGTCGCGATCTTGTGCTGTTCGGATCCATGTTAATCCAGCTGTTTTCATAAAGTCGTCGTACCAGCGCGTGGGTGGTCGTCCTCTTCCTCTTTTGTGTTCGTATGGTATCCATTCTATTATTCTCCCGATCCATCTGTTTGTGTTGCTTCTGGCCACATGCCCTGCATAACTCCATTTCAATTGGGCGATTCGAACTCCTACATCTGTTATCTTGGCGATGGATCTAATTCTTTCGTTCTGTATTTTATCCTTTCTTGTAATGTTCAACATTGCTCTTTCCATCGCCCTTTGAGCTATCCTTATTGATTCCATGTTTCCTTTCGTTGTTGCCCAGGTTTCTGTACCATAGGTCATAGCTGGTATAATGCATTGCTCAAACACTTTTGTTTTGAGGCGTTGGGCTATTTTCCTGTTTTTTAGGTTGAAGGATAATTTACCAAAGGCGGCCCATCCTGCTCGTATTCTTCTTTTTCGTTGTTTCGTCCTAGTTCTGTTCTCTGTCCCAGGTATATGTAATCCATTACTCTTTCAATATCTGTTCCTGCTGTGTTAATTGGTATTTCTGGTTCGGGGTACATAACCTTAGTTTTTGTTAGGTTCATGGTTAGTCCTATTTTTTGTCATTCCCTATTAAGGTCAACTATCATATCTTCTAGAGCTTCTCTACTCTTTGCTATAAGGACAATATCACATGCGTACCTTAGATTGGTTAACCGTTCCCCGTTTATTCCCTGGTCCGTCCAATTTAATTTCGTAAAAATATCCTCTACCGCCAATGTGAAGAGTTTCGGGGATAGTGTGTCGCCCAGCCTTACTACTCGTTTGAGCGGTACTGGTTTGGTCTTGTCATGCAAAATGTAGGTTACCGTAGCTTCATCATTCAGTTGGTTTATAACTTGGATTTATCTATAGTCTGTTCTGCTGTTTTTCAGTGCGTTGTATATAGCCCAATGTTCCACACTGTCGAACGCTTTTTGATAGTCAATAAAGACGAGGTGTAAGGTAAATCCATATTCATTCGATATTTCAATGAGTATCTTCATCGTTAATAGGTGGTCTCCCGTGCTGTAATTTTTCTTAAATCCCGCTTGCTATTGTGACTGGTAATCATCCAATTTTCTCATCAGTCGGTTATTGATTATTTTTGTCAACAACTTGTAAATGTGTGACAGCAAGCTAATGGGCCGATAGTTCTCTAGTTTTGTATTTTCGCCTTTTTTTACAGAGTAGTATGACATTGGCATTTTTCCAAGCTTTGGGTATTTCAGCTTCTTTCATGTATTTGTTACGAACTTTTGAAATTTTTGAAAGTAGGTTGTCTCCCTTTTCTCCTATCATATCTATTGATATATCATCATCACCTGTAGCTTTATTTGCTTTCATGTCTTTTATTGTTGTTTGTACTTTTTCCATTGTTATGTCCGGTTGCTCTTCAGAGCCTACATTTTGTATTCTTTCCATTGTTTTGTTATCATTGTTTCTATCCGGTGCTGTTATAGATTCATATAAATCTGTGTAAAATTCTTCCACTATTTTAAGAATTTCATCTCTGTTGTGAATAACAATTCCCTTATTATTAGTAGATATTTATTTGGATACAGATACATTTCAATTAAAAAAGGTTTGCTGACAACTAATTTTCACAATGACATGAAAAAAGCCCTTTTTTTATTTTCCCATTCATTCATACTGCAGTTCCCTCCTCGAAACCGCTTTCGCATTACTTCAGGGGGGCGCGGGCGTCCCGTACATTCATGCAACATGCACCCTAAACTAAGCGAAATGCGGTCGCCCCGGTCGAGATTCGATACCTCGACCGATAGGACCTAATTTCGCGTGACCTCGAGTGGCAGTGCTTATCCGTACTACTCCACCGAGGCCCCAGTAAAAAGGGTCCTAGGCACGACTCTTTATTTTAGACTGCGTTAAGGTATTATCGAACTAAACAAGGCAGAAAATCCTAGTAATGGCCATCCACAGAGTGAAAAAACACCAGAAATCACTATATAGACCCACAAAGGAATTTTAGTAATTTCTAATAAAAGGTTTCTGAAATTGGTGAATCTATACGTATCTCATATAAAACTGCATATCATATCTTTACTAAGCAATACGATTTACAGCAGCTAGCCGTAAAATAGGTAAAAATCAATCGAAAAAATATTTGCATAGAAGTATTTATTGTTGGCCGGTTGTCTTCCAAAGAGCAGAAATATAACGAGACAGGACCAAGCTAATCGTTTGGATTAGTTGAACAAAAATATTGATAAAAATAAATCATTGTAGCAAAGAAACAAGTCAAAGCAATGCACGTTCCCATACAAGTGTTGTTTCCATTGCAAAACGCAACCGTTTTTAGCACGATCTGCTTGGAAGTCTCTCTTATTCGCCTGATTTATTGCTACGGCTGAAATAACCCAATCGGTGTTTCGGGATGATTTAATGGATGTGTTGGTTCAAGTGGGATGTTGTTAAAGGAGATTATAGTGTACAAACGATAATTAAGTACATAACAGGTTTCCACGTTTTTATTCAAATTTAACAATTCATAAGCATTTTTGCCGGAAGGAACATTTTCCTAAGATTACAGTCTTGAATGGTTATTTAGTATCTTTCACGGAAAGCTATTGTTAGTGTATCTGAACATGTATATATTCAAATTTCTTCAGTTTATTGTATATTATGAAAAATAGGACTTTGAAAATCAACACTCCAATGTCAAACCTATTTTACTATTATTATTCCTCTGCCAGATGCGTCTTCAAAGTCAAACTTATTTGCAGGCACGTTTAAGCTAGGAAAATTATCTGCATAATTTTTGCCTTTAATACCCTTAGTTCGTGAAACTATTAACTTTGAGGCTTGCGAAGCATTTTTTATTCGTAAATTTATTATCACATTAATATTGAAATATATGATTCTGCAGTTAATTGCGAAGCAGAAGTACATTTTGCATTTTAACGCAAAGTTTCTGTGAAAGTGACATTGAAATTGGTTATTTCAAAGTCAAATTCGTTAGCATTTTCCGTCTTACTGCTGGCAACCAGAATCTTCTTCGCCATGTGCGTCAACTCAGCGTTAAGCTAAAAACACGGGAATCTACAGAAATTTTAGAGAAGGTTTTAGTGATTGAGATCCCACGCCTACCAAGGCCTTATTAGAGAATTGTGTGTGGTAGGTTGCAGCACGAGATTGTTATATACTGCCATTGTAATGCTAGGAGATCGATCACCAGTCATAATCGACGTTTTGCCCAGAAAACGCACACCAACTGAACTACCACCACAAACGTCAAGGGCAGTGCGAATAGGCACTGTCAGTCTAGGTCACAGTGAAATGAGGCTAAATCGGCCGCGAGGTCAAACCACGACTGAGGCAACTGTATTTCATTTATTTCAGTTCAGGGTGCATGTTGCATGAATGGTTAGTATGTAAAGGATGCCCGCACTCCCCCGAACTAATGCAAAAGCGGTTCCGGGCGGAGGGGGAGGGCGGTAGTGTGAATGTCAAAAAATAAAATAAAAACATCAAGGGTGAATTGATTGTTTCTAATTTGTCGATTCGATAGTTCTATTTTGAATGTATTTAAGTCAATATTAGCAAAAAAACTAGCAAATGCTTGTGTAATACCATTACAAAAATCTGGAAGTTCCTTCGGTAATAATTAAGCTTGAAGTTTTACACTATTACTCACAGTTTATGAAATTGTCCATGTATATAAATAAAAAATAATACAATATCGCTGGGTACTAATATGGGTTAATTCTAGTATTGCGTGACCTTGAAAATGGTACTCTGAAGGTCAAACTGAGAATACTCAAGTCTCTTTTTTACTATCAAACTATTCGAAATTATGATATTGAAACTGAATATAATTTTTCAATCAGTATGCAACAGGTAACAACTACTAATTAACTTATATTTGACAAACTATGTATTTCAAGAAAGTAATTAGAAATTTCATTAGTAAAGCTTACTATTATAGTGTTCATTGATTTCATTCATCCATATTCGCTCGATGCGGAGCACAGGCCTTCAGTAAACTCTTGTTTAGTGAGGTTTCTCTAGCTGCGTTTGTAGATTGCGTCGCTAATCCAACGTAATTAGCGTAGTATAGTAAGTTTCAGCTTATTGATTGTGCGGTTAATTGTGGAGCAGAGCAAGATTATTATGTGCTAATGTGACAGTACAAAAAAATTTACTTTGAAATTGACTATTTCAAGGGCAAACAGGTTGTATTAATTTGAAGCCTTTAAAATTTAGATCTTCAATGCCATCTATTGAGAGTTAAGACGAAAAAAAATCATGTGACTTACATCTGGAAGAAAGTGTTACACGAAGAACGCCATTCAAAACTGTTTAATACTGTTTATAGTACATGAGACTTCTGGTTGACTTTGTCCCTTACGCAGCATTACTACGTACTGATGTAGTCATGTAACAGTAATTTTTAAACAGTCTGTCCTTGAAAATTATCTTGTCAAGGTCATAGCGTTTGTATTAAATTAATTGCGTTGAATCTTGAACTCTTACCATATATATATATATATATATATATATATATACGTGAGGATGGAACTTTGACTACTTTTTGCAGGTACACTAATACGTGCTATTGACGACGTTTTCAATAGTAGGTTCGGTGCATTAATCAAGGTGTGTTACCATGCTAGTTGTCAATGTTAGCTATTTATGTAATACTAAACTGCTCATGTCATGGTGTAACTAATAAAACTTTATTTTACCATTTCTTTTGGTAATGTCCTGCTGTTAGAGTTTTATTTCAAATAATTTGTTGTATTAGTCTTTCTAATTTATTACATTTATCATATATATTTATTAGCATAAGGTTAATTTGGGATAAATTACTTTTCCAGTAATGTGCAGTAATAACATATCAATTTTACAGCTGAACTTTTAAAGTTTGTTTAATTTACATAGACCTGCTTTAGGACTTAGTATTATCGTTTTCCAGAAAATTTTATGGATTCTAAATAATCTTTTAATACCTTGGCTACCTGGAAAACTAAAAAAGGTGGCTGTATTTATATTACTTCTAAAAAGCAACAACATTTATCAAATACATATTTGTGCTATTCTTTAAAGTTAGTGTAAGTATAAGCCCTTTACTGCATGTTGAACTTTAGGCAGATACAGGAGTTTTGGGTCGAATCTGTACCAATAGAAAATACATAGACGTAATTGTTCCATAAGAATTTAATTATTTCAAAGTCATGATTATTTTTTTACAATAAAGTCTAAACCACTAATGCTAATAAATAACCAACTTCATTATCTATTATTATCTGTATAAGTGAAAATTTCTAGTTGCTTAAGAATATATTTTTAAAAA